>OMLM01007839.1:44242-64402 GCA_900302695.1 Helostoma temminkii
TAGTGTATTTGTTAGGGATTTGTTATTTAGATGTTGATTATAAACTTACCCATGATAGTTGGTGAAATACCACTACACAATTATTTATTGGATCAATACAGCAGAAAGTAGTTAGAGCTATTGACAGTGAGCTGCAACAGAACAGAAGTTCTGGATGTCTCAAAATGGGTCGGAGGCACAAAGAAGACAGTGATACACAACTGTAAAAATATTCTAGAAATGTACAACATTGGCCACAGGAAATGTTGCAAATTCTCTTCCAAAGATAAAACTGTAACCACACAAGCTACATGTTAACCTTGCATTTATTTTCATCTAAAGCAGATGAAGACTTCCTTCCTTGCAGCCACAACAGTCCTGGCACCAGTCCCCACCCACTAAGCCACAGCTGCTTTGTTCAGCTCAGCCTAAAATATAGATTAGTTAGTTCAGGTTAGAGTTTCATGACAATTCCTATGCGTCTCATCTAGAGAATATTTACTGACTCTCTTGCTCACAGACGAACTTAAATGCACACCAGGAAGCCAACAAAAGGAACTGACAGCTCAGTGTTCTGTGACGCAGATCTGAAAATAAATCCTATGTCAAACTTATTTATTTACTTTTTTAAAAAAAGTATTTTAAGTTTATTTTAATAATGAGACTGTTTTTTTGCCTATTCTGTCCATTTATGTTTTTATTACATGGCTGTTCAGTGTTCATAGAGGAAAGGTGGCAGGAGAAAGATGCATAATGGTCGGTGGCAGGCTAGTTCTGGTTTTAATATGGAAAATACATGAGCTCAGTTGTCTTGAGAATAACAAAGTGTGAGACAGAGGATTATTGTTATGTAACCAGGGATCTGAGGCTTCAAACATACTTCATCCTTATATAAGTGGGAATTTGATTAATCAAAGCATTACATCTGACATTTTGATTGGATTAATATGTCAGTTCTGAAAAAGTATCAAGCCTGCAAAAAAATGTTTAAAAATACTGCAATAAAAACAAAAAAAATTAGTAAAAGAAGAGAAACATAGAGATACAGGGAGTGAAAAGAGTGTGTGTGTGTGTGTGTGTGTGTGTGTGTGTGTTTGTTTGGCATTTAAGAAATGAAAGAGAAAAAAACTGGAAAGAAAACATTCTCAGTTTCCTTATCAGAGATGTGCATATATGATACTTTACTGTCTCACAGTGTTCTAGATACTATGTTACTCCAGCAGTGTCATTCTGAGACACTTTCAGATAGAGAGATATACTCAGGGACTAAAAATAAACGTGTACCACTTCCAGTTTCACATCTGTGGACAGAGAAACTCGTGAGATAATTTAGAGTTTATGTTGTTAGTTGTAACTATTATTAAGCACATCATGTTTGAATTAAGATGCTTTTAATGACATGTAGTAGATGTTAGCACCAATTCTGTTTTTACTTTATTATTGTTATGCTCTCGTTATGACACATCTGTGCACAGCAGCAATGTGTCAGATAAAACCTCTAGGTGTGTCACCAAGCATGAAATCTGGTAAATGCTGACTTCCGTTGGGCTAAACAAGCAGGTCACAAACAAGCTGTCTGACTAAAAATAACTTCACAATGCAAAATACGTCATGACAGTACCAACAATCAAACGTTTTGTAGTTATCATTTCAATATTTCAGCTTGTTTAAATTTGTGATTGCCATTAAAAAGGGAATACGGTTGTGTCCTTACGTTTATGACTAATCATGGGTGTGAGTTCTTAATGACTAATGAGTTCTCTGGTAGATTTAACATATCACATATAAGTATGGCAGTGACAGTATGTTAACAATGCACACATTTTTTTAAATTTTAATTTGTATGCAGAAAATGATTATTTTAGTATTTCAAGGGGAATATGGGCAGTTGGTAGAGCAGTTGTCTGCCAACTCCAGGGTAGGTGGTTTGATTCCTGGTACCTCCTGGTACATGCTGAGGATTGGACAAGACACTAAAACCATGTAAGTGACCCTCACTTGTAAGTCATTTTGGATAAAATCTTTTGCTAAATGACAAAAAAAGGATCTAATATCTGTTGATCAAGAGACGGAGTGAATTGTCCACCATTTGTGAGGTTTGTTGTTCAATCCCTAACTCAGTGACAAAGTGTCCCTGGACAATGCCCTGACTCTAAGTCATCCCTGATGTGTGTGTGTGCATGTGTGTGTGTGTGTGTGTGTGTGTGTGTGTGTTGCTTTGGGTAAAATAATCTGTCAAATGTAAAGCTACATCTTATCTTAACACTTACTGAAAGCCTGGAAACAGGAGAAAATAGTCCAGTAAGTGTCCAGGAATGAGTAGCTACAGGAATAATAATAATATATTTTATCCACATGAGGGATTATTGCATCGAGATTAGATAAGCAAGACAATGCTTGGCAGTTTTGCTTGATTAATAAATCTTGAGTTGATCAAATTAATGCATTAAATGTAAATGTGTATTAGGTTTGCTGACTGAGTGACTGATCATTTCTTCTCAAATTTGTTTAAAAATCTTACAACAGACATAAAACTATGATGAGCTACAGTACACTGGAACATTACCTAGACAAACATTTGACATATAATGTAATTCTTTTGATGAATTAGGAATGTAATGTGAAGAAAGAACTCAAATTATTGCATCTAGAAGATTTTTTTTCACGATCTGTTGCATGCCTCAACAACACTTTTGGTGGTTTCTTCCTCATTTCATTACAGGAAGTGAGTTTGCAGTCAGATGCAGAGCTGTCACCACACTCTGTGACAGGTCATTCCTGTTAGCTTTTGTTAACATGGTGTCTCTCTAGTACCCGATTCTTCTGCTGCCACTATGCCGTTCCTGGGCCATCGTCTCTTCTCTTTCCAAACTTGACACCATCAAGTCAGACAAGCTTCAAATCCTAGGTAGGTGCTGTTTTATACTGTTGCTATATTCTGTAACTTATTTCTTCAAACTGAACACTATGTGATGTTACCTAATAATATACGTCACATAAACAGGATCTGTTGAAATGCACATACAGTACTACGTATTTTTAAATAATTATAATGTGTAATATGACTTATGCTTTGCAATTTGTGAGCGGGGATTGCAAGCTATATAATTCTATATTTATAATCCTGTATTATCAGTATTTAGTCGTCACTACACAGCGCCTGGTGTTGCAATGGAAAATTGTGTCTGATAGCATCTAGCCTCAGCTTCCCCATTCTACAAGTATGTCAGTTGGGGTAGTGTAATGGTCAGCTTATAGGAAGTTATAAACTTCATGGTACAGCAGCAGATAAAGGTAAAACATACAGGATGGCACATGTCTGTAAATGTGAGAATAGTTGAAGAGTATGTTTGGATCACTTTCTCTTTCTGTCTTCACTTCAGACTGTAGTCTGGTGCATTTGGAGGATGGGGAATGTGATGAGAGGTGTGAGCGCCAGGGACAAGGTCAACAGTGAAAACCTTGAAGGCTCCATAAAGAGTAAGATCTCCATGTAACTTTCAAATAGCATTAATTGTTAGATTTTGTATTGAATTTTGTAATTACCCTTTTACATAAGAGTTTATTTCTCCAGTACTGTGTTAACTGTACAAACATTGTTCCTGCAAACATGCAGATTTCTATGTTGCCAAAGACTATTTGTTTGCACAATACAGTGTGAATAGCTAAGTTAGCCTGATAGTATTCATCATGTCATAACAAAACAACATTTATTTTACATGTTTGTTTCGGGGACATTTCCAGATCATAATACCTGTGTATCAGCATTTGGCTGATTGTAAATGCTGTAAATATTGTTCTTGGCAGGTTCTGAAGAAGACATTGTAGTGGTGATCCGGGACTATCCTTCTCCTGAAGTCAGCGAGCCAATTTACAGAATCGGAGAGAAGCTCAGAGTCATTGCACAGTACGATCATTTTTTGCCTTGTAGATTAAAAACTTTCCAGTTTTCTAATCACATTTGGTAGAAAAATGTTCAGAAATAGATATGAGGAAATCAACAGAAATGATCACTTGATGCTCCTTTGTTTGTGCTATAGAGAAGTGCTGAGAAAAAGGTCAGTTTTTGATTCCTCTTTGCATCTTTATGCTGTTCAGGGAGGCTTATTGGTGGAGAGTCCGCTGCATACAAGCAGGGAAGGAGAACTACATACCCAACAGCCATGTGGCAAAAGTGTACCATGGGTAAGTTGAATTCTAATTATACTATCTTCCAGTAATGGACGTGTTCGTCTGGTTAAGTTGTTTTAAATTGGTAACAGCTGAAAATATTTTAAAAAACAACTTTTTTACTATTCTGGGACAAGTAGTAACTGTAACCGTTACCTACTTATTAGCTTAAGAGAGGTAATAGGAGATGTTGAACCAAACATATGGGTGGGTTGTAGCAGTTGTATGTGTTGACTTTTGTATTAGAACATAAGCGAGATTGTACAAATGCAATTGAAAATAATTAATGTACTTAAGTACGTACATGACTGTAACTAATAGAGTGTTTCTTTAGATGGTTGTTTGAGGGGGTGGAGAGGCAGAAGGCCGAAGAGCTGCTGCTTTTACCTGGGAACAGAGTGGGCTCTTTCTTGGTGCGGGAGAGCAGCAGAGAGAGAGGTAAGAACACAGCAACGGTACACTTACTAGATTTAGGTTAGACTCTCTGGCTTTCAGCTAATTTTAAATGCACAGGATGGGTGGAGAGAATTAAATGCTTGTTGACAAGTAAATGTACCAAAATTAGATCAAAATGATGTTTAGATAGGAACAGTGGAGTAAAATGAAAGTCACAAAATGGACAAAAGTCAACAAACAACAACCCATATTTTAAGATTCAAGATATATTTCTACCTGAATACACAAATTCTCAGGAGACTGGAACATTTTGTTTGTTTGCTTTTCTTGTAATTTTTTTTGGCTTATGGGTCGGCATATAACTCATTTGGTAGCGCTTCAGGGTCAATGATTCGACTCCCAGTCCCAGTTCACATGTTGAAATTTGGGATTCACTGCCCCAACAGTGGCACCATCACGTACTGCAGCTGTCAAACCACAATTTCTCCCAGGGGAACAATTTAGTACGTCATTTGTAAAATTAGCAGAATTTCTAATCTGGGGCGTCCATACTGTCTATAGGCCATAAGGTAGATTTTGTCAAGCGTTAGAGTGGAAAATGGACACTACTTTCATGTCTGTGCAGAAAATATGATGCCACAACCAGCAGGCAATTAGTTTAGCTTCACACAAATACCTGAAACAGAAGGAAACAGCTAGCCTGGCTTTGGACATTACACTACTGCACTGACGTTCATATTTCCTCTGCTCTAAACCTGTTACAGCATTTTCAGTAAGGATCAATAGTCACTAAATTTCAGTAACGTCACAGCATATTCTGTTTTTTCTATAAAAGAGTCTTAATTGAAAATTTGTATTATTAACTTTATGTTGTTTTTCATATGCTCAGGTGTTTATTCACTGTCAGTGAAGCACAGGATCATAAAGCACTATCGCATCTTTAGACTGGACAACAGCTGGTACTACATCTCCCCACGCCTCACTTTCCAGTGCCTTGAGGATATGATCAACCACTACTCTGGTGGGTGGAGATACTAATACATACTAAACAGAACATGCAAGTCTAAAAATAAAGCAAAAGGAAACAGGAATCACAAAATACATAGTCAAATAACAAATAGCATGTACTGAAAATAAAACAGTTTCTACAACTTTTTATATATTTCCTGCTCTGACAGATAATTTTTGGAACAAAACAGGAAACAAGATACAATATGTAAACTTGATAAAGACTGCTGGTGCGTACACAGTAAAAAGTGTTACAGTTAATTGTTGTAATATTGCAATAAACATGGTCCCCGACAGACCCTCTTCACAACTCTGGTTTGTGGGTTCGCTTGAGCAATCGCGTGTGAAAGTGCCAAATGTAAATCATGTCACTTAACATATGTTCTGTTTGTTTATAAGCAACATTTTACTTGACTTTTCAGACTCTGCAGATGGCCTATGCTGCGTGTTAACCACCCCATGCCTGTCGGGCATAACCCCACAATCAGATGCAAATCCTGGAACTCCACCTGTAGTCATGCGACGCAACTTTGACTGGAAGAAAGTTGACAGGTACAACAGAAGCTTGAGATATTTACAAGCATCAATCACATCATCACAGTGCATAAGATTCAGGGAGATAGATTTTCTGCACCTTATCTGCACACTAATAAATCTGCAACAAACCTTTGTTTATTATTATTGTATCAATATTTGAGACCAATTTCAAAGTCAAGACCAAGTCAAACTGTTAATCTGTTTGTCCATGAAATATTGGAAAACTTAAATAGGCTGATTTATCATGAAAAAGGGCATTTTTGATTGACTAGATAATTATAAAAAAAGGTTTAATTTTCTGTCTGATTTCAGCTCTAATACAGACACTGAATTGGATTGTGTTGCTCAGTGTTTAAGCTAATGTTTAATCTGATCATGGAGATTAGCAGCAGCAGCAAAACTGTAATACATGTTACTCCATTCTCATTTAAGTTCTAATTTCCTCTTATCATAGGACACAACTGGTCAGCACCGAAAGCTGCACTGACAACATGGTGAGCTATGGCGTCAGAAACAGCATCGCCGCCTACCTGTCCTTGTCTGCGAACCAAGACTCTGCACAAATGAAAGCAGAGAGCAGAAAGAAGAAAAGTAAATCTTTTTATGCTCTTCCTGAGAACAGCTTGCCAAACATTGACTATGATGATGAAATCTAGATTCAACAGTGAGGTTCAAAAGACTGGACTACCTTCAACTTGAGGGCAACAGAGGGGATCCTTCTCCGAAATTCACATTTCCAATGTCAGCAGAAGGCTGAACCGCTATATGTATCAAGCATCCTAATCATCGAAGTGTTTTTTAGTTTCTAATGTGAGCACTTTGAAGTATTTTAACAATAACGCATATTGCATGACAACTTACACTTATGGAACTTTATGGAGCTGAACTGGACAATGGCACAATTCAACTGTGATATGTGTATTCTGCACAAGAGCCCAAAAAAAAGAGACTGGTATTATGAGAGGAAAGGAAGACTTGAATGATAATATTAACATGTATATTAATATTAGTGGCTTTCAAACTATTTCCCAGTGTTAGAATAAATGTTATAAGTATTGAATAACTTCAGCTTAGATAGAAAGATAAGTAGTAAGAGCAATAATTTGGATTCATGTTTGTGTCCACCAAAAAACTACACTGTAAATTACCATGCAGTAATTTAGTTGAATCAACTAATAGTTTTTTCCATTGATTTAATGTAAATATTTAAATTTTATATTTTCAGGCTAAATCAACTTTTATGATTTAGTTGAATTAGTAGAGAGACTGAGATGTGGGATTAGTAGTGGAGTTAAAGCTCTCCACGGACTCTGCTTGTTTTCAGCTCAAAGAAAACATTTGTAATGAAAACATTTTGCATCTTTATTACACTTTAAGCTAAGACATGGCTATTCCTGTTCACAACAATGAAAACAGTGCGAACCATAATAACGGTTAGTATTGGTTTGAGTCCGAAGTCTGTGCACTTCAAATTACTCAGTTTCACTGAGACTGTAGTTGCTATGTACAGAATCCAACAGGAGCAAGATCATGGTTAATGAAAAATGATTTATAAATGGTTTATACTCACAATTATTTGAATCAACCACACTAAATTAAAAATTCATGGAGCATAAAGTATTAAATAAAGATAACATTTGGTTATGTTAAAAGAACACATAGTATTTTCTGACTTTTCTGGTGTAAAACTTTTACAATGTTTCCAATAATAACTCTCCTTTTAGCTTTGTTTTGGTATCGACCAGCTCCAGGAAAACATTTTTGGTTCTTTAAATGCTAGAAGCTCCACTGTGTTTGCCAATTTACTGCTGAGCAAGTAGTGTACACTGTGTTTAGCAGAGCTGTGTCACCACAAAAGACAGTTACGGCGGGAAACTCGGTATCGAAATAAAGACCAAGCTAAAATATTTTCCATCTAAAAGGTCACAGTACTGGGTAATAAATACTGTAGAGGCAGGCAATAGTTTACAGTAGCGTTATCAGTGTGAGCACCCCCCTCACATAAAAAATGTTATCAATTGTTAATATAAAAACATATTGAGTAAGGAGGCTTTAAATCTTTATACGACACAAAATGTTTGCTGTTGTGTAATCGATAATCAATATATTTATATGAACACCATAAATGTACATTTCTGCTTAAATGATGAGGCACAGCTTGCTTAAACAAACGGGCCATTGCCGCAATTATCTCCACAGTGTTCACTTATACGTGTATATATACTTACTGTGCATTTCAGATAATCATGGATAAGGGTTTCATTGGAGACACAAATTGTGCCGTCGTGACCTGTAACATGTAAATCGTGTTATGCTTTTGGAAACTTTTGGTGTGTTTTTGGCAAAAATGAGCACAACTTATAAGAATGAAAGAAAGAGTTCTTAGACTTCCTTAATTCAGACATCCGGCCAAAGTGTTGATATCTATTGAGCTTCCTCTGTTGAGCTGTGGCTATTTATTGCCTGTGCAACAGTCTCACCAACTCTGCACAACAAATGAAAGGCTAACTGAACTGCAATTTAATATAATAAATAACAGCATATGGTAATAAATCTAACTTAGTAAAGACATGACTATTTATTGAATCTACAATGAAATTATTATTGCCAGTAAAACTAAAGTCCACTTTAACGTGTTTGTGCTTGAGCAACTTCCTTTTTCATATTCAGGACATTGCCCTAAACCATTTTTGACCACAAACCCCAAAGTGAAAATATAAAGTAGCACTTAAACAAAGAGAGCATCTATAGCTTTCTGGGTCTTGCCAGTGCTTCTGAGGCAAAAAGTACAACATCACAAATATGTCCAAAGATGGAGGAGAGCCAAGTCACTGAGGAAAGGTCAACTAGGTGAGCCCTCTTTATGAAAAAGTAATAGATTTTTGGCCTTACACATGTAGTTGCTAAATGGAGGGGTTGCAAAATAGTGACTTAGTTGGTAGATGACGATGACTTTTTTTCTAATCTTCTCTAACATTTTCAGCTAAAATAACTTGAGAAGGGAAAATCACACTTCAGTTTAACTGCTCACACAAGATGAACACAACTTTGTACAGAATATTAGAAGGTCACAAACAAGGGCGAGATGTACTGCTTTAAATAGCTTGTTACATTTACATCATTTGCTCTGAATGTGAATAGATGAGACGTCATCACTGCTATGTTAACTTCACTGGAAACATTTACAGAAACTTTAAGCTGCCTATGATCAGTCTCAGAAGGTTTATTTAAGGTACATAACCTCAAAGTACCACACGGTTTGCAACATAGCCAATTTTATTTGTTGGCATTTATGAGCTAAGCGTGTGTGACCAGTCAGCGCTTTCTTTGCACTTACAAAGAAGGATCAAATGGTTGTGTTGCCAGGTTTTAAAGTCTCATAAAATACCTGCAACTGTGTGCTGAGCGGAACAATCAGTGATGCAGACACACACACATCTGGCTGCTACTGCTGCCCAGTCAGCATTATTCACTGCATGCCCAGACTAATGTGGAAATAGTTTAATATAGAGTTAAGTTAAAAAAAAAAAACGATGCATGTTGAAAATGTACATTACAACAGTGCTGTTACAACATGGGTTCTGCAAAAGTGCGGTTTGAAAGTTTGAAAGACATCTCTGGTCAGAGCCAAGGCATAGTTTTAGGAAAAACACTTCAACGCAGACCACTTACAAATTCAAAATAAACCTTACCTCTGGTCCATCTTTGGTGAACATTCAACAAAAAAAAACTCTTCCTTGAGATCATGTGAACACTTACCGTAATACCAATGCAGATAAGAAAGACTATACTCAACCATCTTGCCAATCATCACACATCTGCGTGTACATGATACATGAAAAAGCAGAGGAACAAAATAAGACACCCATGCAGCGTATGTTGTCTTATGCGAAAACCTCGGGTTCAAGATGACTTTATGATGAGACGAACGGGAAGATGAGTCCCTTGTTCCCAATTTTAATTTTGTTTGATGTTACAGTGGATGTAAGCACCAAGAAAAACACTTGATTGAGGCGCTTTGGCCTTTTTTTCCTGAACAAAAACATGAAGATAAAAAAGAGCTGAGGCCTCCACATCTCAGGGTCTAGCAGTGGGATCTAGACAGAGAGAGAGAAGTGGGGTAAATAAAGGAAATTAAGAGACTGGAAAGACTGTTTTCTGTTAGTCAAGTTCTTCTAATCTCACATCCTCCCATGTTCCCTGAAACCCAGCTGTCCAAACCTCTGACTTCACCACTCCCGAGCTGGACGCTCACTAGAGAGCCGCAAAAAATCTTGTTTAATGTTTGCTTTGCTCAATCAAAAACACACTTTAATTAAAAGTAATGTTTTCTTTCTACATAATGTTGCCTTCATTACATGGGAGATTGAGAGAGAGAGATTGAGAGCAACTTTTTGTAGGGTTTTTGCATCCAGATCTAATACTAAATATGAGGTAATATTAGTTTTTATCTTTTAGTTTAGTATTTAGGTATCATTGTTTTGTTTGAGTATTCACTCAAACACTTCCTCCACCTCCTCTATGTAAAGAATAGAGGTTAATCACAATTTCACACAAATTCGTCACATGGTGATAAAAAGGAAATTTTTCTGAGAAACAGACAAGTGTGTGTTAGGGTGATTTTTAACTATAAATTGCACGTAGGTGTGAATGTAAGTGTGAATGGTTGTATGTTTCTGTATGTCTCTATATATCAACCCTGACATAGACTAGTGACCAGACCAGGTTGTATGCTGCCTCTTGCAGTGTTCAAGACAGCAGGTGATGGCTCCAGCACCTCCCTGACTAATAACAGGAAAAGCAGTTAAGATAATGAATGGATACAGAGAAACATAGAAAATGGTGCTAAAATTACAGCACCAGGTCACTATCAAACATGCACAATGAAAACATTTTTAAAAATGTGTTCGTCTCAGAAAGAGCACATGAGAACATGCCCTTTAATGTTGCACCAGGAGGCTCAGCCAATACACACAGCTACTGCATATCCAAGGCCGCGCAGAAAGCCAGGGGAAAACAAACAAAAATTGAACGCAGAAAAAGAAGCTTCAAGGGTCCCTATGATTGCAGGGAACGAGCCGCTCTTATGGGACCTGCTAGGAATCTGTCTGCTCCCATTCCTTAAACAATTTCCCATAAATATTGGTGAATGAGGTGATGACATTCACAGTGCTCATACTGAGCTTTAGTCATACTCTGTAATGTCCTTTGCAATTTCTTTGTAAGGCGCGTTTTACTTTTGTTTGGCTATGTTATTCACCAGTCTCAAGGGATACTGTTAAGAGTTAGTACGTAACTAGTGAAAATGCTGGGAAGGTTATTTGAATATATATTTGGCCACATTCTCAAAAAATGTTTTTGAAGAAAACAACCGTTTGGATCTGAAAAGTCGAACAGAGCCATAAATTAGTTTTTCTGGGAAGCAGTTGAAGGTTATAGGTCTGGATAAAAATGAACAGCATGGCTCCGCTGTCATTCAACCACTGGCTGAGCAAGAACCCAGAACATCCTGCCTACTGCTGTGCTGCAAGCAAACACAAGGGCTAGAGGTTCTTCTTGGAGAAAGCTTCGATTTCCATAAAGAATTGTCAAGCAGCTGTTTGCCACGTGGCTTCTTACAACAAATTAACACAGGCTCTGAGGCACTATTCAATTAGAAATTCAGTTGTTGGTAAACCTAAATAAACCCAGCTGGTGTCAGGATCCCATTCAGCATCTCATAAAAAAAGGTTTGTTGAATTTTACTGCTTTGGCAAGAGTCGCAAAAATCCAAAGTGAAAACCTCCTCATGCCTGGAAATGATTCCTCCTGTGTGTATGAGGATCCTCTGTCTTACCTGGCAGTGTGCATTTTTTTCCATTTCCACCAGCTCCTGTTGAAATCCATTTGTCTCTGGAGAAGCAGAATGACAGCTATAAAAAAAAATTAAGGTTAAGAAGGAATCAGAAGTACTTCATTGTCAGTGAAATGGAAGAAAAAGAAGGCAATAAAAACAGGCAGGCACCAAGTCAAAAAGTCAATGTAAGACACAGCAGAAACTAATATATGATTGATGACACTAGATCTGCTAGATTAATGAGTGACTCACAATTATTGGAAAATAAATCTTTAAACTAGTTTGTGACATTTCATTAAATTAATTCCCAATATATTCGGTAGCCTGCAGTCACTATACTTACTATATATGTATAGTAACTGTAGTATCCTAAACTGGCAGGCACCAGTGGAAAAAACAGTTAGACCACTTCCCTTTTTTCTTCTGACTTCAGAGATCAGAGTGAGATGATCAAATTAAATCCTCCTTCTCACAAATGCACTTTTAAGGAAGCCAAGAAAAATGTGCATTTTTCTTTTATGATGTTTCCACACAACAGTTACCTTCCATTTGGCTCTGACATCCTTCAGCTGCTGCTAAGGACAATTAATCCATCACTCTCACACACACATGCACTTTAGAGACTCAATCTAAAATGCAGTTATCGTTTTTGTACTCAAGATGTCTAAGTGACTGGTGCTGGCCATGCTATCTGATAATCAGTGTGTTGCTCATCCAATAGAAATGCTAGCATTAAATAGATCAGTACATATATTAAATATAAAATGACAGCCATCAGCTGGATAGCTTAGCTTGAAATAAAAACTGCAAAAAAAATGCTTTATATGACCCAGACCAAGCTAAACGTTGCACTATTCCTTTAACACATTCACTTGCATTTTTACTTATTTGGGTGCTTCACTTTGTTAATACTAAAAGCAGAAAGAACAAGCACAAAGTAAAATGTTTTTTTTCCTGTTCAAATGTTTTCAGTGTCTGAGGCCTCAGAGGCTCTAGAGAGAGGCCAGAAATAACAGAAAAGATCGGACATGATTAATTGTCTCTTTGGCCGCTGATGACCACAGAGAAAGCTAATAATAACCAGCTTATCAGACTGATGCTGTTCCTCTGCAGACATAACATGTGTAACGCTCACACTGCACACTCAAATGTTGTCAGTGTTTTAGCACATTCACAATGAGATTCATGCTTTTCTATCTGAACTGAGTTAGATTCATAATGTAAATATTGCCAGAAGTATGTAAGGAGGAGACAGAAGGTATGACATGCAATAAAGTCAGACCTAAAGTCAGGACGTTATTTGGCATAAGTTATAACCATATTGCAGCCCGGACACAACAGTGGATCCCTACCTTGATTGGGGCATTAAATCTACTCTCACTAAAATTTTGAATCATGCAACACAAAAGTAAGTTTGACATCTCTCCAAAATGTGAAAGTACACATTTATTGAAACTCACTGTACATTCCGATGAACCAAGATTATTTTAAATGTGCATTTTGGCAACATATGACTAGGTCTGTTTAATGGCAAATGCAGGTATGTGTCTTGATGCTTTCCAGGAGAGACAGCAATTTCTTTTTTCTAGCAATGTATTAAACGATGAGATACTGAGAGTAATACTGGATTGCATGTCATTCCCCATCTAGACAATTAATTGCTAAAAGTGTTCCTCATAGCCTGTCTGCACGAACCACTGAAGGAAAAGAACCGCTCATTCTTGCAATAATTCTCTCCATCTGTAACACAGCAGAGAAATATCCCATCTGTCTTTCTTGCTAAAACACAGCAAACTGTGCCATGACGCAGGAAATCCTCAATTTTCTGGTCTGCAACTTTGCTTAGGTGAGTGCTGTCCTCGTAAGAAGACACACAGGTTTTCTATAAGCCTTGCAGTTTTTACTGCGATTGGTCGGGGCTTTTCTCTTTCCTTATCAGGCTTTTCTCTGGCACAAAAGACCATCCACAGAAAGAAGCTGGACCAGTTCCACGTGGAATGAGAGACGGCTGGAGCCAAATGTAAACAGCAGGCAGAAGAAGAATAGCTGCTGCTATAGCTGACGTGGAGCTACAGTATGTGTGCATCACCCTGTGCAGCTGGAGACACTTGAGATGCCTGTCTGACAGCCAGCGAGTGAACCTCAAAAAATGGAGCCTTGAAGAGTAGGAGACCAAGTGTTTTATTCCAACAATGTGCAGTAGTTAAAATGTGGAAATGTACACAGAGTGACAGAGAGACATAAGCAATGAACACACTAATAAACACATACACTGGTGCAAATACCAACATCCTGTGAGGTAACTGAGTAGTTAAGAGGATATAAGGGTCATTTTCACTCTCACTCAACAATGTATTTGTCATCATGAACTCACAGAATGTCCACTCTGACTGAGGATCTACTGTGTGAGACATCTTGCATATATCATCCATAAGAATAATCTATGTGGCACTGTGCAGATGTAGTTTTCTGTGGGGTATTTCTGGAAAAGGGTCACAAACTACTAATGGTCTGGATTATTGGATATCATTGTGTTTTAAACCTGATGCAATATTTGACTGCACATCTTTGGGAAGCTTCCTTCGTGTCCACTATTTCCATAATGGTTTTATGTTGCATCTCTGAATTAAATGCAGACTACTGCCTACCGCAATGGAGGAGTAATGGAAACACTCGTTACGATTAGTCTTGACAGCAAATCTTTCCAAGACTTGGTAATGGAGTGGTACATGGAAAACTCATTGTGCCCCTAACCGTGGAGATGAGGCTCCCCTTCTCTTTCCCTCTCTTAATTATGCGACCAAGATGAAGTCATAATTTCTTAATCTGCCTCAACCTGATGTTGATCTACCTCCTACCCCGAAGTTTTTGTTTGTATTGTGCAAAGTGTGCAAGTAGCACATCAGGCCAGATATGATCAGTATGCGGTTGGTCTCGGTCTGAGAGGCACTATTTCATTCATTCTTCATTACATAATCCACCGAGACACAAAATCTACATACAAAATCTACTATTTATCTATCTGCCATTTGTGAGAATCATCAGACTCAAGTGGGAAACGTTGCACATGGATGATGATGTATAGATAAACCCTCAATATGCAGATAATCTGATTTGAATAAACTTACATGGCATCTAAGGAGTCTGCATTTGCGTTTAAAAACGTACCTTGTCTTGTGGTTGTTTGCAACAGGCTGACATCTTGTGGGCAAAGTGAAAAACTGTTCTTGCAGTGTAGCCAATCCCATGTAATAATGTGTTTTGCACCATGATCGTGACCAGATTCACATACAGAAAAATGCTTTGAGCCGTGTTTAACCCCTGTCTGTTGTTTCCTAAAATAAATGTATTTATTAATTGTTTTGAGGTCCATCTCCAGCACAGGGTGACTTACAACTAATGAACAGGAATTTCCGCACGACCTCTATCATATTGGTGTTGCATAAACAACTGGCGATAAATCAAATCGCCACATTTCGCCACACAATAATGTGTGGCCTTTGGGGTGTGGATCCACGGGCCTAATACAACTGCAGCTGATCTAAAAGACGAAATTAATAATCGGGAATTATTTTTAGTGTTAAAATGCGCAAATATGTGCCGACTAGTCCGAAAAGAGAGATAGTTTGGTAGAACCCCGGAACCATTCGCTTGTTAAGCTTTCGGATTAGTTTGAAGGACGGACACCTTACGGTGTCACACAATTTGCTTTCCGTCAGGTGAAGAAGTGGACAAGCTGAGGCTTCACAGCAAATTACTTTTTGTTTTAGCCAGTGTGTGAAATTCTTCTGATGGACAGCGCAGAGCAGAAAGACACAGAAGAAAATGCGCCTTCAGTTATCGACCGATATTACACTCGCTGGTACAGAGCCGGTAAGTAAAGTGAAATTTCTCGGATTTTAGCTGCTAGTTCTGCTAGCATCAGTGTAACTTCAAACTCGTGGGAGCACTTAACATTTGTTTTGACTGAATTGTAAATGTCACTAATACGTCAGAATTATTGTGCTGTTATATTTAGATATGAAGGGCAAACCATGTGAGGACCACTGCATCCTGCAACATTCAAACAGGTAACTCAAAAGGGCTGTGATGGAGAAACTGGAGTTAAATACGAGGTAGTGATAATTACTGGTCAGGAAGTCTTTAAATGGTAAATAAGTGTACACAGAGTGATCAGTAATATCTATATTGTAATGTACAAAAGAGGCTACCACCCTATAATGTTAGTAATAGTAGTAATGTTCTTTATTATACTACTTTGTGTCGCATTAAAGTAGTTTTTAGGTTTTTTGTGCTTCATTTTATAGCAAGTAACCGAAGAGGCAGCTGGAAAAAGTTTAGAAAGTCACATTCAGAAATGTTTCTCCTCTGTAGAATATGCGTCGTCACGTTAGCAGAGACTCACCCAATCCTCCAGAATGGACGTACCATCAAAAGCATCAATTACCAGATCAGTAATGGCTGCAGTCGGCTCAATAATAAAGTCTCTGGGAAATCCAAGCGGGTAAATTCGTATAGATGTCCATGGTTTTGTCCCATGTGCTTACATCCGTACATGTGTATATTGGCTTCACGCTTTTAATGCCTCTGTTATTTCCCCCTCATTATAGGGAGGTCAGTTCCTGACTGATTTTGCACCTCTCTGTAGGATAACATGCACAGATGAAACCGAATACACAATCTACAGGTGAGCTAACAGTCTTGTGTTTTCTAAGCATTCTGTTAACATATCAGTATCACTCATACAAATCTGTCATATTTTTAGCTGCATCCGTGGTCGTCTTCTAGAGGTCAATGAAAATATTTTACAAACACCTGCCCTCTTGCTAGAAAAGGTAAATGGTGTATATATAACACATCTGGATAACATGTCTATACTTTACTGTGTGAATTTAACTAATTCACATGTGTGCATCTACTAATGCAATTTGGCAGTAATATACATTTGCAGAACATTTGAAATGTTTTAATAGTTCTTTGTCAAATTTGGACAGCCATCCACTGAGGGATACATCGCAGTCATCCTGCCAAAGTTTGAAGAGAGCAAGAGCATAACGGAGAATCTTCTTAGCAGAGAGGAGTTTGAGCGTGTCGTCTCCAAACGAAGTGTTACAGAATCACAACCCTCCTGACAGGACTCAGTGCTCAAGTTTGAACTGTTTTGGAAAAACTTTTTTCTTCAAATCCCACCAGGCTGGATAAAAGCTGCAAACGCTCTCCTGGAAAGTGACATTAACTTGAGGTCACTTCTAATTGGCCTCTGACATAATGCAGGCAGTGCATTGTGCCTCCGTATGCTGATTTTCATTAATGAATTTGAAGGTTTCTGGAAGCACTCACATTTTGACGTGCTTTATTTATTGTTTGGGAAGGATGACTTATTTTAATTGTGTATCTTCAGTTAGAATTATTTTTGTAGAATATCATTAAAAAAACAACAGTGGTTTAAGAAAAAATATTATTTATTTTTGTGTCACTTGTATTAGCCTTTCATTTGTCAAAATAATAGATGGTCCAAAACTACATCTATAATCTCTTCACATCTGTGGAGCCACTACAATACCCAGCATCCCCAGCTGCTCTCACACTGTACAAATCAACTCTAAAGTTTAATATGTTATTTCAGTCATTATCACACCCTGACCTAGTACCAAAGTCATTACTTTAGGATACATACTTTGTGTGCGTGTGTATCTTTGACACTGTTTACAGATTAAGATGCGTTCTTAGCAACCGGATCACCATTTACCCCTGTACACACTCCAAAGTGATTTCATTACTGCTATAAGATCAACTGTCTCACAAATGGATCAGTTGTGATAGCATTCATCAAGTTCCCGTCGCCCAAATGGAAATCAGGCCACATACATCAGTGTTTATACATATTTCTTTTTTGTTTTGTTTTGAGGAGTGGTGCGCCAAAACAACCACTACGTCCTGCAGTCGTGACATATTTTCCTGACCCATGAGGACATGTTAGCCTGTAGCACTGCATGCTAGGAGATGTGGTCAAATGCATCACGCTTTGAGCAGACCACCTCTGCAAATCGTTTGAGTGATTAGATCACAATAAGTCTTGGTGATCATTTAGACTTGTATTTAGCACTGTGCACTTGTGATTTGATCGCCAGAGTCGCATCTTAATACCAGGAGTAGACAGACTCTATGATTCAAGTACCACATTGTACATACCATATACCTTAATACATGTTGGCCTGCTAGGCAGCTTCACAAGGAAAATCTTCATTACAAATACACTTCACAACTCCATTTGACACAGGTGCCAGTTCACAATTATCTTTCATATGTTTTGTGAGGGAAAAAAAAGTATAGTAGTATATACATAATAGGATCTGATAACACTCGGGACATAAAGTAATGTCTGAACTTATCCAAAGTATCTAAGTGATGAGATTAATCTTTATAAGCTGACTTTTTGGTGAAAACTGTCCCAAATAAAAATATATATCCAGTAATTAACACTGGAATACTAAGAGCTTTATATTTCCTACTAGTAGTAAGCTGAATATCACAGCATCTTCATTAGGACAGTCGTATTTGGCATTAAATAGATTTTTTTTGCATTTCATTATTCATATGGCACATGGGGAGCATTCCATAGCACATGGTATGGAATTTAGACAATCACATGGCGTGGTCAACTTTTTAAATACTTTCTTATCCAAGTGAGACACTGATTACAGTGCCAGTGATCAAGGACAGAATGTACAACTATAGCTAGCATTATATAACAAGAGTTAACATTACAAGCCTATGACACTGTGACCGTAAGAGACAGGAAACACAAGGGAATGGTGATGATGGCATCATGCATTGTTTTTTAGCCATTTCACTGTGTGTTTTTTCCCATTTGGTTAAAATGTGCAATACAGTTAAAGTACACCACAAAGCTGAGAGGCTTGTTACACAGAGGCACATGGTGAAGACAGATGTATGGCTGAACGGAGTATTAAGTGGAGTTCCTTCCTGGTTTATCAATAGCTCTACAGTTAGATAAGTGATAAAAGTGACTCCAAAATCAGGACTCTCAGAGGAGGCTCACTGCTAACGGCAAAGTGTTAGTGTTGAGTGGAGTGGAACTGGTGCCTCAGGGAATAAGCTACAGTGTGGTATAACTGCCCCTGGGCAAAGAGGGTTAGGATCTGATTTTCAGTAAATGTCATCTAGACAGCAAATACATACTCACTGACCCAATAATACTGAGTCAGTCAGAGAGCCATCTTCACCCCATGGCTCTGGCCCACTTAAAGGTGGGTGCACAAGGATGATGGGAATAAAGAATTTCCTGGATTACTTGGATCTTCTCTGGAAAGGTTAAGTTGGCTTTGTGCTGCTCCAAGTGGACAAAGGGGGTGAATATTCCTGAATTATTTACTCTCCAGGAGGTTGAGACCAGCCATGTGCTGTTCCAAGGATTTGACACCAAAGCCATTAGTGTTTTTGCTGTGAAGAGCTCCTTCCTCTTTGACAGGTGCGGATGTATCCGGTCTCTCTCTCCAGTCCTGTGGGGAACCCAGGCTACTCCTCTCTGATTTGTACTGCAAATGACCAGTGTGGAGAGAGAATGATTGCAAAGTCAACGTGAAAAGCAATTATAACAACAAACTTGTAACTAAGAAAATAAACACACTTAATGCTTGCTTTAATGACCATATTCCATTCTAACTGGATGACACAGCTACTACTACACTCCCTGGCCACCTAATAAGTGGAATCATACTGGAGTGCATGATATTAAAAGGTGTTTCTAATAGTTTGGCCCTTTCAGTCATTTTAAATAGGGTGACCAAAACATTATGACCTCCTCTTAATATAATGCACTCCAGTATGATTCCACCACCCACTATGGCTTTAATAATAAACATTACCTTTCATACCACATCACACATGTGATGTGTATGGCTCTAAATAAATGTTATCTTGTTCTTTGTGCTGGATATGTTATTGAGTTTGTTGGCATATCCAGCAAATAGGTGCCATATCAGTATAAGTGTTTTAATCATCCATTGTTGGGCAACAATAATATTGTCTCTCATGAGTCTTGTTGATTTACCTTTCGGTTGAGTTTGTTACAAAATGGGAGAAGGGAGAGAAGCACAGTCAGTAAGCTTCTGGTCATCTGAATGGATGAGTCCACCTGGGAATAAAGAAATAAAATTATACATCTATACCTCAAGGAAGAGAGCAACATACATACAAACTGGGTGCAAATA
>OMLM01007840.1:0-16698 GCA_900302695.1 Helostoma temminkii
TATATATTGTTTACTAGTGGTGTAATAACAGTATACTTTAGATGATCAAAGTATTGAGTATCTTAAAGTAACTTTATCCTCCCTCAAAGTGCACTTTTGGTTTAGTTTCCATGCAGCATGGCTTCCTACCATGTTGATGAACTGAAGCACAGCTGTCATCATTTTAAGTCTAAAGTTAGTGAGAGGCAGCTCCTACCGACTGCTCACCCTTCTTACTAACGGTTATAGGTTTTTAACTCAACAATTAATTACATGTCACACAACCATTTGGGACAAATTATTATTTATAACCTTAATAGTTGTTTGTTTATGGAGTTATAAAAGTACTGAAGTGCATGATGGATATTTATATATATTTGCAAGTGTAAATAAAGAAAATAAAGTTTACTTTATTAAGTATACTTCAAGTATAGTAAGTATACGTATGTCTTTGTAAAAGTATACTTGAAGTATACTACAAATAGACTTTTAGATATACTTTTAGTTTACTAGTGATGTACTAACAGTATATTTTCTAGATTAACCAAATAGTCTCTAAAAGCAAACTATATCCTCCTTCTCAGTTGATTAAAGAATATTCTGAATATTAGTTAATTGCACTATGACTTCTTACCAGCTGTGTAATTATGGAAGTAATATTTCTAAGTCTGAAGTCACTGAGAGGCAGCTCCTACTGACTGCTCACCCTTCTTACTAACGGTTATAAGTTTATAGTTTTGTTTAGTTTAGCTATAACTTTACTGACCATAATTGGTCTCCTCAAAAGGCAAAACACACAACAATTTGTGACAAATTATAAACACTACTTAGATAAACTACTGAGGTTATAAATTTATAAAGTTAAATTACTGAAAAGCATATTGGGCATTTCTATATACTTTTCAGTACACTTAAGTCTAAGTACAAGTATACTCCAAAAATACTTAAACTTTTCTATATACTTGTCAGTTTATAGCAAGCATGCTCAAATACTACTTTGTCTTGTATATCTCTGATAATGACAGTACATAAAAAGTTAACTAAAAGAATACTTGTTCATTTTTAGTTTAAAAGAAGTATATTAATAGTATACTTGAATATACTTCTTTTTTGTAAGGGTACGTGCTAATTTTTTGTTTAAAACAATTGAAATCAAGGAAAATGTTGACTGTGAAGTTAAAGATTAACTGTATAGTTGGACAAGGTTTCAGCAGGACACAGTTTCCAGTTAACTGTTTTTATGAACACAAATATGAAAGTGTGAATGACCTTGATGTGACTACATACGAAGGCCAAAAATGTATATTCATTCAAGGAATAAGCACAAGATCATTCAGTCTTTTGTAGCTCCTCACGAGCTGGTTGATCACTGATAACTATTTGTGTTGAGTGACAGCTTTCCTGTAGTTGGGTGAAATGAGAGAAAATTCAACCATGCAGCAGCCACCAGGGGCCACTCAGACAGAGTCTGTCACTATTGCTGAGACACGGCTTTTTGATTCTGTGTTTATACACTGCGCTCAGGGAGAAGACATCAGTGGTATTTGTGCTGTTCTTGAAACAATTACCCTGCCAAGTGGATAACTCTGTACAGATAAAGGGCTTTTGGTACATGTTGACGCTTGCAAACACCAGATCCAAGATTTTATTTCAGTATATTATTCATTATATTGTCACCACATTTAAGAAGATTTAGTACTACAATATGCAGCTTAAACAAGCAGTAGCATAAGATTCAAAATCTATTCTCTCTGCTTCACCCAGTTCTCTTTCTCACTGCTCCGCTATGCTCTTCTACTGCTCTTTCTATCTGCACAGATAGAGGTAAAGTGAAGAGTGATCCTTGCTCAAAAACTTTGAGAGGATGTTATATCTACACCTTTGCTAGAGCTGTTCTGTAAGTCCCCCTTCATGGAAGGTGTCGACAGCATCTCTCCATGATAAAATTTCTACAAAACAAATGTAGACACTATAGCTTTAAGAGGTAAAAATGGATCTATCGCAGTGGTCAGTTTGAAAAGCATATTTGACATCCAACACTGCATACAAGACATCGTACCCAGGACTGTATAGGTGTACACAAAGTGCAGGACCAATGTTCGCAGTGTCATCAACTTTCTGAGCATGTATGCTGACAGGCAGGGGTCACTGAAACAATTCAAGATTGTGTGGAGGGGGGTAACTTCACTGGTTCAGTTACTCATCTATATGCAATCCATTTTTGTACACTGGTTTCAACAGTTGTAGTTTCTGTAAACATGTGTTTATGTACCCCACCGAGCTAACGTAGGTCAACACTTATAAATACCAGTAAAAGCTGCAAGTTACCTGAGGTGCATTAGTGGCTACTAGAAAGGCATTTGTGCGACCAGGATGGTCATAGTCGTGCATTGCAGCTGCTACATAAAGGGCCATGAGCTCGAGGGCAGGTATGTTCCAGGCCAGACAGCCGTAGCTGTCATCTGAAATCAAGGAGCTCTTGGAGGAGGCGTAGGATATCCTGCCTGGAGAGATCCCACTATCTGAATCTAGAATATGACAACAGACAAGAAGAATGTCAATGAATGTCACAGTGATGAAAAATAAGTTATAGGCCTTCGCAGAAATAAGATCAAATGCACGTAAGGACAGATGCTCAATGCTGAATATGGCTATAGAGACAGACACCCTGTACTCTTCTTATTCGTTAAATCATTGAATCAATTTCTCATATCACTGCATGTTCTCTTTCACTTCAGTCTGTTCCCTCTTATCAAATGACAGCTGCTCTTGCAGCCTCAGTGGGAGACAGCAGTAGATAAGCCTCAGATTTTTACTTCAGCTAAAAAATCATCAACAGAGATGAGCCTAGGAATCTGCATTTTAAACCAAACCATCTGTGCTGTGCAGAGCAAAGGCTGCGTTCTGTTAAGGAGAAACTTCTAAAAATAAATAAACAGAATCGGTCAGAATTGCTAAATTAATATTGCTGACTTCAGAGGGTTGGTATGTTAAAGAATTAGTGGTTTGGGAATTTACAACACTATCTGCAGGAGAGGATATGGAAAGTTATAAACTTTAAAATATTTTTTTTGCTTGCTCAATTCACAAAATCACTGTCAGGGAAAATCTTATGTAATGTTAAATGTCCTCTTAATGCCTTGGGTAAAATAATGGTTTTAATTTGCAAGCAAAGCTTACTCGCAATCACATATTTCTTTGTGAGATTATTATGTAGATATGGTTCAACCTGAGACATCAAAAAGGTAGCACACCCATGTGTACACTGTACAGGTGACAACTACAGACTAATGACTTTATCTGTTCTGTTTACACAGATAGAATTACTGATCAATCCACATTCACCCATCTAAAACTGATTATCTCTTTGGGGCAAATATTCTGTGGACTGATGAGACAAAAGTTAAACGTTTTGGAAGGTTTGTATCCTGTTACATCTGCTAACACAACAAAAAGAACATGATCAAACATGTTGGTGGTAAGGTGATGGTCTGGGGCTGCTTTGCAGCTTCGAGACAACTTGCCATAACTGATGAAACCATGAATTCTACACTAGAAAATCCAAAAGGAGAATGTCCAGCCATCAGTTTGTGACCTCAAGCTCTAGCACACTTGGGTTATGCAGCAGGTACATGGCACAAAAAAAAGGTTTAGCAGTATAAGTAGCATAGTAAAAGTCTGGATGTAAATCCAATTTATGGGATGGATGCTTTAGCATGATCTTTAACAGACTGTTCATGCTCAAAAACCCCCCATGGTGGCTGAATTAAAACAACGCTTCAAGGAAGAGTAGGCCAAAATCCCTCCACAGCGATGTAAAAGACTCATTGTCAGCTATCACAAACTGTAGTTGTTGCCGCCGAGGGTGGTGCAACCAGTTTGAGGGTAATCACGTTTTCACATAGAGCCAGGCAGTTTTGGACAGCTTTTTTCTATATGAAGGAAATCCTTCATATAAAAACTGTATTTTGTATTTACTTGAGTTATATTGTGTAAATATATTTGATGATTTGAATTATTTAAGTGTGACAAATATGCAAAAAAAAAACGAATGAGGCAAATACGTTTTCACAACACTATATATAAAAAATATTGCTGAGATCAGAGAAAACAATATGCAACGGTTTCTGAGTAAAAGCTTGCAAACATAAGTGAAAGCTGGGCAGTCAAATGTAACAATAATCTGCTGTTTACCTGTGTCACTTCCTGTTACATGCTCACTGTGAATCTGCTGGAACCCAGGGATTGGTCGAGTGGTCAGGTACCAGACAGCATGGAGCACATCAGTAGCATGGACCCGATTATGATCTGTGTGTTTTTAACCATAATAGTTTGAACTCATCTATTTTATAATGTTCACCATTAATATCAAAAAACCAATCAGAGCTCACAAAGTTGCATCAAAGCATTACCACACAATTCATCACAAATGAATTCTAGGATACATAAAAAACAAACATGATAGTATTATACTTACAGGGAATGTCTCTGTAACCATTTTCCAGAGCACAAAAGTACATCATGAACTCCCTCACAGGGATCTTGAAAATTTCAAACAGACAAGTATCCTGGAAAAGGGTGTATGTCACCTGGGGAGACGAAATTTAGTTTTACTGAATCATCAATAAAAAAAATAAGATAAGCAGTGCCATTAATAAATTCAAATTTACTGAACAAGATATTTATCAAAATAGGACAAAACAAGTGGTTAAAATACTGCACTGGATCTACAGCAGATGGTTGGTTTGTGGTTGTTGTACTAACATAGCTCAGTATCCTTCCAGTCTTCCCTCCTGTTTTTTCCACTAGGTCAAAGATCTGGAAGTTCCAGGTGTTCATCCTCTCCATGAGAGTCTCATGGTCCTCCAGCATAGGATCTAATTTGAACTCCTGCTCACCCTGAGGACATAAAATGCACGAGTTGCAGAGGTTAGCACAGATATCACACAGAGTTTTGAACATGCAAACGCATGCAATATACAGAACACTGATATAGTCTGACGCAAACTACACCAATTAAATCATCTACAAGATATAATACAAATGAAGCATTGATAATAAAGAACATAGCACAGCTTGATCATTTTAACAAAAAAGGTTGTTTGTTGAATGACAGGGATAAATGAGTCAGATAAACTGTCATCTGGGAACGCAAATGATGCCAATTAAAGAATTAGGTTAAATGCTTGTGTGGTTGACTCTCAATGCAACCACATGTCAAAGTGTTCATGAATGAAAACTGAATCCCTCAGTCACTGTTAACCAAGTCAGAACTAAATTCACAACTACATAGATTCATAGGTCACTTATGTGAAGGCAAAACAGATGGACTACTTGCGCCATCTGCTGTGTTGCAGTACAAAATTATAATTTAGGGAGAAGCCCTCTGATCGAGCACACCTCCGATTCCTGAGTCTGCTGGTCTGTGCTCGGGCTCTTCTCTTTCTCCTCCTCTTCTTGCCCCTGGTTCCCTGCAAAATCTGGCCTTCCGTCTCCAGACACATCCACCTCCACACTCTCCTCTCTGATTAGAGGCTCTCCTGTGAAGTCCAGCCCTTCGCCTGCTGCGTACACAGAGCACACTGAATGGAAAGCCATGAGTATAAGGTCACACACACACACACACACACCAACAAGAGAAACTTTTTTGCTATGTATGAATACATTACTGTTGATACTAGAATTAGTTTTGTATCATACTTATTTTACAGTGTCTTTTATTCATTTTAAAAATGACTTTCCTAAAACAGAGGCATAAGAAAACCAGAAGTCAGATTACAGAAACGTTTTTTCAGTAAATCATGGAAACTTGTATCATTTTTTTGTAGCATGTTGCCCTGACCAGCACCTATATTTTGGCCTTGACCTGTCTTTTTTAACTCTTGACTGCAGACAAGCACTGAGAAGCTTAATGTATTTTCAAATATTCTACTACTTTTACTAAATGTACTAATTATAGGTTTAGTAATAAAATTCTTACATGGAATATAAGAGAATAGAGAAAACATATACAATGCGAAGGGCTGTCCTGAGCACACCCCGACCTGTGTTTCTGTGCATATACTTGTATTACTGTCAGAGTCCAGCAGAGAGCAGCACAAACCTCTAAACTGATTACTGAAGAGCTTCTCTTTCAACAATTTTGACCTGATTCTCTCTTACCACTCCATTACGATTTACAGTGTGCAATTAATGTAAATGTACTGCATGTACCTGAACGCCTGCGTTGAGCCTCACTGGTAAAAGGTTGATGAGAATCCCCTGTATCACCAGAAACTCCCTTTAGCATCTGTCGACCACAGCTGGAATGGACAGACAAGCCAATTATGGTAGATCATTTATTGCTATAAATACTAAAATAAAAGATAGAAAGAGGATAAAATAAGACACACTAGCATGCCACTTAAGTATTTCTTGTCTCACCTGGTGCAGAGAGGAAAGGAGGAGCCACGGAAATCAGGTGAGCTGGGGGTGTAGCCCAAGGGCTTGTGCAGGTTCAGATTGACACTGGGCTTTGTCAGGAAGTCAGCCGTGTCTGGGAACTCCACAGGTGATCGCGTGACAAGGGATGATGATGAGCCTGCACCTACTGCAGGAGGGCTGTGGCATGGTGAGGTGACTGGACTCAGGCTAGGAGACGTGCCTGGAGAGGATGAAGGAAGAACAGGAAAAAGGGACAATGTTCAATCTAAACATGGAATATTAACTAAATGTGGCATTTATGGAGAGTTTTTATGTTAAGTCTTACCTGCTCTCCTGGGCCCTGCATGGTATGTGAGGGTAACAGAGGACGACCTCTGCTTGGGAATGGTGAGCAGGTTTGCATTAGGCCCATTAGACAGACCTGAGCTGGAGCACAAAATGCACAAAATAAAATAAGTCTTACCCAACTTTTTGCACAAGAACACACTTTTGTTTGTTTTTCTTTATGGGTAGCTAAATAGATGGCTAGATACACAGATCACAGTCACATTGTGCTTACACACAGGCAGCCAAATCTACAACAGAGAAGTCCCCAGTACAGTGTCCCCAGTGTTCCTAATCAGGTTGTTTAGGTCACTAGTGTCACTGGCTTCGATGCTGCTGCCACAGCAGACAGCAGCAAAGAGTATTTCACTGGCTACAATAGACTGGTAAAAGACTTGCATTTGTGTGTTTTCACACGCTAAAGGACTTAAGCTTCCTCAAGAAGTAGAGCCTGCTCTGTCCCTTCCTGTACCCCTCCACCACCTCCGCTTCCTCTCCCATAACAGAGACGGTTCCTAATTCCTCCTGAAAGTTCACAGCCAACCATCTCCATGGTCTTGGTCACATTTAAGCTCAGGTGAAAGTTCACACACCACTTCACAAAAACATCAGCCCCCTGTAGTGCTCCTGTGCTGCTGACCACCAGCTCACACTCACATATCCACAGCCATACAAACTATGGTCTGTCAGGTAGTCAGTAATCTGGTACACAAAGAACTACAGCACAGGGCTACACGATCCACTGTCAAATCATTCATCTACCAAAAAAAGAAAATTATAATTTTAAAGTAATTCATTAGCCAACATGGATAGTCCTGTACTGCCATCCTGTGGAGACATATAGACACCACATCTCAGTGTCAACATACCAAGTATGTGCTGCATGATAGATTTGATTGCAGAATCCAGATTTTATGTCATGACATGTAAACAGTAGGCACTATTTATATAACCCACTTAAACTCCTTCCTTGATTGTGTAAAATGCAGATGTGTTTATTTATTTTCTCTCAAAGGAAAGGCGACACTATGACATGTTAACAGCTGTTTCTGCTTTTGGTTTCTTTGCACAAGTTGAAACTCGCTCTGGTCTAACAAATATATTTTTCTGTCAGCAGAATCAAAATCAAAGGAAGTGACTGAAGGCAGTTTCTTCCATTTGTGCACACTGCAACACTGTTCAGACTGCTACTATTGTAACTTGTGACAGTAAACATGTATTTACATTTTCTCTGCTTCATGATTGCACATCATAGCATGGTCTGGTCTTGAAGCGGGTTTTGTGGGTTAGCTAGCTTCGCACTTCTCAGTCTCTGTCTTTGGCTTTTCATTGCTACACAAACATCTTCAAAACACAACAAATGTTTTTGCTGACAATATGAAAATTGTCTAATGACGACAGATGAGTCAAATAACTTTGCTTTTCATTGTAAACAACTGACATATATATTAAAATCATTACAATCAGACATATATTAAATGTTTGTAGTTTAACCAATAGTCTGTTCTGGCAATTCACAGTCATGATCTTAGGCAACTTGTGTTGAAGTTGAGAAGAAAATCAGTGATGTTGTCATCAGTGATGTGATGATAGACTCTAGATTCACTGTAGATGGATGTGCAGTGAGACAAGCAGAATGAAGGAAATTAGACTATGAAAAACAATAAGATGTCTGGCTTCTCAACGCAAGCTAATTTTGATCAAAATTTTCACCTGCTCTCTATAAGCAAGCTATGTAATACACAGCTGACCTTGTTTTGTGCACTACTTAAAGATTTGAAAAAATATGCTTTATGTCACTGTGCACAGGTGCTGCTGCAGGAGGAGCTGGAGTAGTCACACTATTTAGATGCTACATTAATCTGAACCAGAACTGAACAGATTTAGAGTAAATTATAGCCCAGATGTGTGTGAGCAACGTTGAAGGCAGTATTTCAAGTTGTGTTGGTACCTGGTCAAGTTGAGGTCAGGGTGGGGTCTCTTGCCATTGTTGCGTTCCCAGCGTGAAGAGGTGCAGTCTAGAGGAGGGAGTGTGGAGGACGAAGAGGAAGTTGAACTCCGCCTGGGCTGAGGGGTGGGGAGGCTGTTCCTGCTGCTCAAACCCTGAAGGAGAAAGAAGTCTCCAGTATAGAGTGATGTTTGATACGCAAACTAGAAATGGTGGTGATGTGACACAACATTAGCACACCATAAATCTATGAGCATGTGTCAAATTCAATGTTCAGGCTAAAAACATCACAGTAACTATTGTCTGATCGCCTGGTCCATTTTGGTTCCAGTGTTGTACTTGTGCCTGTTGCTTACAATGAGTGCTCCCCTCTTGCAGCACTGCTGTCTGCACATAACACTGCTGCATAGTCGCTGAGATGAGGTGTGATGAAGGAACTCCAGGTTTCTTTCTTAGATCCTTTTCTTTTTCCTTCGGTCCTATTACTTCCTGACTGAAATGGTGTATTACTATCCATTTTACTTTGGAGTAGCAGTAATGATTTTGCCCACCTTTATGGTTTTCCTGTCACTCCTCTCCACAGAGTCCTCCAGTTCGTCACAGGGATAGAAACCTGGGAAAGGGGTGAATGGGTTGACCCTGGGGCGGCACGAGCCTGAAAACGTCCCCAGGAGGCTGGAGATGCTGCGCAGAGCTGAGATGGTGTGTGGTGACAGAGACGAGTCCGTCAACAGCTCTGACACCAGGTTCCTGGCCTCATTGATGACTGAGAGGTCCACGCCATTCCCACTCACTGCACCCTGCCGTATGCACGCACATATATAGCATACATATTATTTGCACGAACATTAACACGGATTATAAAATGTTTGCATTGGCATTGTGTTTAAAGTAATGTCAGTTTTCTGTGAAACTAGATCCTAAATCCTGGCTTATCGACAGCGTTGTCTTCTGGCCTCCTGCTGGAGTGACTGCAATATAGACAATACTGATTCATGTCACTAACTTTAAAACGCCTTACTTTAAAGGAACCAATTTTCCCCCTTCTTGCTGATATTTACTATTTCTAACATCCACCCCCTTTTAATTACTCTCTCACTGTCTCCTCATCACTCTTCTCTTTGTCTACTCTCTTATACAACATAAAAAAATAACAGAGTTAATATAGTATCTTCAGAAAAATAAGTGACAAGTGACGTGTTATTCTTATATTACAGTGGAATCACATCAATTGTGAAAGCAGTCCATCATAACATAGGTTTAATGTTTGCATTTCAGGTCAGGTTAATTTGGTGAATTAAATTTTTTACCGGCTTGCCCCTGTCCAACAGGAAGAAATAATGACTTTTGGTCTGTGGGAGCTAAATTCTTTAATAGATTACACAAATAGTTCAAACAAAGAATGTCTGAGTGAGATAAAAATGTGGACTTGACAGAAATTCCAAGGTCACTGTATGCCAAGCTGCGCACAATGTGTAAAATGCCTAACAGAAAGTGAATGTCCTAAAAGTGACTTATAGATAACCTCTACATGTGAAGCATGAGCTCAAATAACCACAATACTAACCTGATACTGTGGTTTGTACCACTGTTTTAGATCCCAGTCCCACAAGATCATCTGAAACAAAAAAATAAAACACAAGACGCACAATAACTGTCAGTCACATGTCATCATCGTATGCGTGTTTGCACAAAACAAAAAAATTGAAACACAACATGAAAATGTATTTATAGAGAAAGAACACAAGCCTTGACCTATGCTCCACTTTCAGCGCACTGGATTATGCTTTTTCAGTGAGGGCGCTGGCAGGTCAGCAACAGAGCAACCAACCTTTCACAAATCTATCTTCTATCTTGATATCTAAACACAAAGTGTTGTAACAGTTTACATTAAGGATTTCCTGCACCACATGCACTTTCTAGTACAGGTATGCTAATGCACGCTGCCTTAGTGACAGCAGACTGGGGCCTTTCACTGAGAGCAAAAAAAAAAGTAAACCACTAAAACCACCATGGTGCGTCTACAATGGAGCGATGAGATCTTATCTGCCTCTAACTACGTCAATTGGCAGCATTTCCACGCTATCTGTTGGTAACCAAACAGCTCTCACACAGAGGAGAAGTGTGTAGTTGCTGCCGGTTGAGTTACACAAACTTGTTGCACTTGAAATAACCTAATCCTCTATGTTAACTTTAAAAACAAAACAAATGTGGTAGAAGACAATGAAGGTAGGTTGACTCCAGTTATATTTTGCATGCATATTTTGACAGCATAACACGTGAAAACATAAAGTTTGCTACAAATCTATGAATCCCACAAACTATCCTAAACACTATAAATTCTATCTGATGATTCCGGAGGGTTAAAATGATACCAGGTCTACTTCAATGCTTTATAGAGACAAATACAGCAAAATACATTAAAATCCAGATAAATGCATATTAAGACATATTAAGGTCGTCATGCAGACCCCTTACCACAAGAGGGGGAGAAACAGAGGATAAAACCTTATTTGTGAAGCCAACGTGTAAACACCCCTCATATATCTTTTTAAACATCTCAGACAGTCATCATATCATCAGGAACACTCAAAGCACATCATATTGGAACTAATTAGAACTAACGGTAAATCTAAACGGAGCAGATTTTTATTCCAACAGGAAAAACATATTACAGCAAAAGAGGTCCCACATTAAATAGCAACACTAAACTTGTTTTTATGTTTTTTTTCTCCAGCTGTCTGTAATAATTATGTTTGGTTTTCTATATACATGCATGGTTCACACGGCTGCATGTGCATACAGTACAGTAAATAAAATCTAAGGGACGTTAAATACATTAGTGGCTCCATCTCATCCCCTCCTATCAGTAACTGTGTCATTGATCAAAGTGGGATGTTGTGTGTTTGTCATCAGCATCTGTACAATGCTGCCAAACATTTAATATGGCAAATAAGCCCTGCCATGGCAACCCGACACAGAGGCCAGCAAACAATGCTCCATACACCATGGCAACAGGATGGCGGGAGACGGCCAGAGGACAGAGTTGTTGGCCTTCTGCTTGTTTATGGAGAGATGCAGACAGGCTGAAAACAGAGAGGAAGAGGAGAGGAAGACTGCTAAAAGCTGAGGGAGACGATGCCATTAAGGGGAGGACAGACAGTAAATAATAAACAACGACAAACTCAGATTAAAAAAACAAAACCAAAAAAACAGACACAACTACAAACAATGTGCACTTGGCCTTCAGTCAACTTAACCAAAGGATCGGGTGTTATTAGCATTTCCATTTTCTAATGATCGTCTTACACAGTACACACCCAGTGACATAATTTAGAGTGGTATGTGTATGATCTGTCACCTCGCCATTACAGACTGCTCTTCTCTCTACCTCTGCATAATGTGCAAAGATTACAAAAACACAGACTCTTGTTCAACTCTCATACAGCTCGGGAACAGGAAAAGCTGGCTGAATGAGCCACGCTACCACCATCATCACAGTGTGTGCCAAGCATCAGCGTATTTACGGTGAGGGCTTCTGCAATCTTTCAATAAACAGGAGATATCTTGTTTTATGGTGTTATGGAAACACGGCAGGAAAGTGGACACCTGCACAGATATGTATAAAGCAAATTTATGTTACTTGTCACCTCTAATTTACTGTAGCTTACTGACCTTCAACATTAAAATCCTGCTTACAATTTTATCTATTTGGAATAATTACAACAAATCGTGCTATGAACCTAAACTTCCATATAAAAATTGACAGCTGCTAATTCCATCAGTATCACAACTTCTTATTAAATATGGGTAGATGTGTGCAGCCACATTTGTTTAACATTTTCTTCTACACCTTATAGAAATTAGAATTTTGTGTAAATTTAATTTTAGGCTATTTCTTAACACAGGCACAGACGGGGCTTCTTAGACATATACAACTGGTCATATCCCATAGATCTGTCATTCTGTGCAACACTGTGCGCAGCCCCACATGTGCATGTTTATGAAAATTATTAGTGGTGAAGTTATAAAGGGATTGACTGCACCACTTTTGACACCTGCATGAATGTACAGACAGTAACAAAGGTCAGATCCATACAGACAAATACACACGCTAACACTATGAATGTAGTGAAAGAAAAAATCGTAAACATCGACATAACTCTTCACATACAGATATTTAAGATCACACGAGTCATTAATATTTCTTAACAGAGGTCAATAAACCTGTGCAAGCTATTACATGGCAAGTTAGTTACACCAGTGTGTCATATTAGCTAGACTCTAACACTGCGGTGTGAGAGGTGCTAGAAGCGATAAAAACATGTTAATAGGAATGTGGGGGGCAGAGGAAAGGAATCAATGGCAGGCAGGCAGGCAGGGCATTTGTATGGAGAGGAGTAGGGCACTGCTGACGTCAGTCTGCAGCGACACACACACACACACACAAACACACTGCAGGGTTCTGCAGTGTGTATATGTGTATGTCCTAGTGGTCAGATGTGGCTTGAACTGCCAGGATATTGCTGGGGCTCTAGCATAGTAACAAAGCTTAGACTGAGGTTGACTGATGTTTGGCAGCAGCTGAGTGACCAAAAGAAAGAGCAGACCGGGTTTAGCAAAATATCTATTCACACCCAAATACAAAAAATGGACCCATATATTAAATATCACTAAGGATGAAACAATCAAGAATGCAATCCACATTTTGTGTTACTTATTAATATTTAATTCAACAACTTTGGAAATCATTAAAGATTGCACAATAATTTTAACTATTAACAATTATTTTGCCAAGGATTGCACAATTCAGAACTTTACCAAAAAGTTGGCGTTGGATTCCTCAGTGCATGTTAACAATGATAAACAAAGACTGATTTTGATACGGCTCTCAGTGAGTGCTTCACATAAGCCAGTAAATGTAACTACATTATGTCACACCATAAATAAACACAAATCGGTTGAAAGAAAGAACAAGAGTGAAACACTTCACTTACGTCAGACCCAAACCAAAGATACGGAGGTTCATGACAAAAAAGGCCAAGTAGCTTCACTTACATGGAAGTGGTTAACACATCTTTAAAATACTGTAACAAGGCTTTGACAAAGGCTGAATGCATGCAGAATGTAAACAGTGACAGGAAGCACGACCAAAAGGAACTATAGTAGTGAATGGGCAGGGAGTTTGAAGATGTTGGGCCAGTGTGTTTGTGAGTCCACAAGCAGGGTCCAACATGCTAACGGTACCTTACTAAGAAGCACTGCTGACATTCTGCAACGTTTGTGCCCAAGGTTTGAGGTTGTTACTGTATACAGTGCAAAATACTTCATAATAATAAGTAGAGCATGCTTTTTATTTGGCTTAGCCGTGTTTCAGTATGATCACAGACACAGACTCTTGGTATGACTTTCTAAGAAGTTTTTTCCCCAGTTGTCTTGCATGCAAATGCATGTTTTACATGTCAGTTAATTCAAAAGCCAGACTGACACGATCAGATAAAAAGTTAATACAATTTCTGTGGATTAAGTTTATTTCAGGTGTGTATAATTTTTTATAGTATAAAAATATTCATCTAACATGTTTTTCGTAACTTTTATTTGCCTAAAACACGTCATTCATATAGACTATGACAACATCTTGGTATCAGGTATGCTAACATGCTGATAATCTTTCTTATATGTCATGTGACAATAAATAAATAAAACCAACCACTGTCAACATTATAGCTGTTTCACAAAGTCAAATAAAGCAAAATCCAACACGTCTCTCTCTCCACGCACTCATGCCAATCTGAATATGAACCTTTTACGTTAGTTACAATAGATGACACAAGTATGAATTGACTCAGCAGTTGCCAGGGAAATGTGGGAATAGATATACTGTATTACCTCCTCCCAGTGTAACCAGCCAGACAATCTACAGGACCAAAGACTTGTAAACCTAACAGGAAAACTTATGGTACTCCATTGCTACTCCACGTATGGCATCACCAGTGTCATCAGCCAATCTGACAGGACCATGGAAAATTCTTTGACTAGGGAATGAAGCTTGTGCAAAATGTCATCGTTCTCTTTCACACTTATCTACCACTTCACTGAATGTTGTTCAGTCTCTGCCCTGCAAAAGTCAGCATCCTAAAAGTCTAATTTAAGGTATTTTAAGTTCTTCTGTATGACATGATTATTTCACCTTTTGGCAACAATCTAGTGAATGAAAAAAGTAAACAAAATCAATAATGTTGGTTCCCGAACATAGTTAAAAATCCAAACTGTTCAAAGAGTAAACAGGTTAGGAGTTACAAGTGTCTGCTCGGTTGTAAAACTTCCAGTTAAACTTCCTGCACATTTTTGTATCGCAACAGACGCACACACAGGCTAAGAAACTAATTAAAAGAATCCACAACAATGCACATTGTCATCCATCTGCCTTTTTCAGAACACTAACTCACAATTAAAAGTCACAGTTCTCGTCTGTGTGCTGCCAGCTGAAGCTTCTTACTCGGTCTGCCTTATAAGCTTTCATTTGATACTAATCCTGGGGAGAGGAGCTATTTAAACAACACTGCAAAACACATAATTTGTTTATTTCACTCGACAAAGTTGTAATTTTTAAATGACATCCGAGGATTTCATAGTGTAAAACTTCGTGGGTTTTTATAGAACCCATGTGCTCAATATGGGGGCTAAGGGCATGAAATAGGAAGCTTCTCACACCTGGATTTAGGCAGCTTACTCCATTCTTCCTGGCAGATCCTCTCAGGGTCCATCGACCTCTTCAAGTCTCTCCACAGATGTTCCATGGGGTTTGAGTCTATGCTCATATATGTCCTGAAGCCACTACAGTGTGTCAGAAGGGAGTGCTCTAACTAACCTTCTCAAGGTGTCTCTACAAAAACCACCAGGACTCCACAAAGTTGGTTCCAGACGTCTTCTATTTTATATTTTTTAAGACTGCTATGCTGCTGGGAATCCTCAAAGAGTTAGAAATGTTGTTGTGCCCTTGTCCTGATCTCTGCCTTCTATTGTGCTATTATTGAGGTCTATAAAGAGTTCCTTCATGGCCTGGCTTTTACCCTGATATGCTGTGTGAATTGTGGGAGCTTATATATGCCTTCAGAAATGCACAAACCTTTTTATGTCCAAACAGATCAACTGGCCACAGGTCACACAAGTGAAGTGTTAGATCTCTTAAATTCTACATCTCAAGAAAAGAGCAAAGATGCACCTGATCACAATTTGAAGTGCCACAGCAAAAGGTCTGAATACTTATGAAAGTGATTTCAGTATTTGATTTTCAGTTCAGTCATAAATTTTATTAAGGGTTACTATGCACAGCTTGGTGCGTGTATTTTCATCCCATTTTAAAAACAATTTACTATGCAGTAAAATATGACAGTGCCCTCGATGCTTTATGTGCTCTATGTTTGCTAGATTCTGCTACATTTGCAAAAGGACCTTTTTCCTGTATTGCAAAGTCCCATACATGCATGAGTTTATTTTTGTACTGTTAACTGATCTTTAAAAATCATATATGCTCTTCTTCTGTCATTACTTTTCTTAAAAAAACAACACCCACTCCAAAAAACTCTGCATAACTAACCAAACGACAAAGACTGGGTGTTTCTGTTGCCATTCAAGTGCATCATTTCAAACAGGATTTAATCTAGATATGAAACCCAGCACGACTGCAGTGGACTCCAGTGGACCAGAATTCTTTTGCCCTGAAATGTGCTCTTTCAGGAAATGATTCACACCCAACCCATCAACAATTGTAACTATTCTGTAAATAAAATGCTGGGTTTATCCCCTTTACGCTGCTTAGTCTGATTACCTTTGCCATACAACTGTTACAACAATATCATTCTCTAACATGGAAGTTTTATACCAGAAAATGTCGTTAATTTGCTGATGACTTTTCATCAAATTTCTCTTTAAACTGTGCGATATCTTTGTTAACATCCCTGCATCGTTACATGACAACACTATACCCATCATTTATTCTGAACTATCTCTAGTTATCTTAC
>OMLM01007840.1:16718-30421 GCA_900302695.1 Helostoma temminkii
TTTGCCTGAAACTATACATATACATGCCAGCGTCCAAATATAAACACACCTACCTTGAGGTCATACAACAGATCCTTATCATAATGTATAATATAGTAAAATAAACTTTTCTAATGTTTCCTAACCTTTGTCGCTGTCTCTACAGACAACCATTGCTGTTCTCGAGGGATTACACTACACTAATTCCAGTTTTCATGTTGATGTGCAGCTTTTTCATGCACCCCAACTGGATTAGAGTGAAAATAATGAACAAAACCAAGCAGTTCTATGATCTATTTTCTATGTTGTATACTGGTAGAGAGTAGCTTCGCAGTCAGACAGTGAAAACATTTTAATTTAAGCTCTCAATTTAAGCTCTCAATTTACAATTCCAAAATAATTTTATTATCCAGAGTAGATTAAAAATAAAACAAATAAAATGGCATAAAATCCCTTTGCAAGACAAAGCAATTTAATGTGTGTGTGCAATGAGAATAAGGTAGTGTTAATGACGTTAACTAAATGTTATTAAGCTTGTGGAAACATCTAGTCTCAGGACAAAAACTACAGTGCATGTAAAAATGCCTGCAAAATAACACTTGAACTTGGACAAATGAGTGACCAGCTACAACACCAATCTAAAAGCCTTAAAGGAAGCAAGAGGAGAATTCTGTTTGTTAGAACAAGCTAGTTAGTGGCCTTTTCTTCATTTCTTCATCAAGTCCAAGAGACAAGTCCAAACTGCACAGAATGAATGTGATTTAATTAGACGTACAGTGTGTGACGATGTTGCGTAATGAAAGAGTTGTCAGTTCTCCATCTTATTTTTTGTTTTATTAGTTGGAAAGTTGGCCCAGTGAAAACTAGATGTGGTGCAAGGAACTGTGTGGAGCTGCTGTGAAAAATGTGCTCAACATAGAGACCAAAGATCCTGCTGGTGAATTCAGGATAACAAAGACACACAGAGACCCCCTGATACTGGCAGGCCATAAAAACTGAAACAGCAGTAGTTCAGAGGCAGAAGCATGAGTGTGGAATGAGTTTGACGAGGATATGATGAAAACACCTGGAGGCCCAAGAAAGAGAAGGCAAGACCAGACACCACTCAACCTAGAGTGTAAGGCTACAGGTGTATCCTCCTTTCAAGGGAATGTGCCAAAAGACACTTCTAGGTTCCAGCAGACCTTCACATTGTTGGAACTACATCTCTCACTATATCTCTCGTTTGACACAGGATCACTTTAACATCCTCCAAAGAGAAATGCAGGAAGCCGCTGGTGAATGGATGTCTGGGCTTTACCTGCTTCGCTCTGATCTTGACCTGCGTGACGATCAATAATATAAATGATGGATTAGTCAGAGCTATACTATTAAATTCTTTATTATTTCTACACAATTTAAAGCCTCTAAGCTGTTTTGAATTCAGGGAAAATCACAACAGCAAACATAATGAGAAATTGATTTGCGTCACTTTTTTGAGTCCCTGCAGGGTCAGATAGTGTTTGTTTAAATTCACCGTCAACAGGAAAGCTTTGTAGTGCCGTAGCTGGTATATTTAACAGCCAGTGTGATGCACAAGAAATGAAACATTTATTTTCATCTATTCATCTTGAATAACCTATTGTGGTCACTTGCACTAGTATGTATGTATGAATAAACAATGACTATAATACACCATTTTATCTTTTTAGGCTGCATTGTGTGGTAGAAAATACTTTAGACGTCATGTGCAGCAAGATGGTTATCAGTGCGGAACACAAAGAGATTATTCCATCCTGGAACAACCTGTCAGCAAAATATGCTTATTATCAATGAATTTACAGATGCACATTCATGGAATGTATCATCATCACATTTAAAAATGCACATTCTGCATAAAAAACTATTTAAATTGTTAATGTTAGGGTAGATCATGAGGACACAGGGATGGATAGCACTCACCTGCAACTAAAGCAACACCGTGTGACTTATGAAAAACTAAATAGCACATACCTTACTAATAGAAGATAAAATAATAAGCAACAAAACAACCTCTTGTAATTCATCACACTCAGCGGTTTGGTTGCTACAGGCTAATATAATTGTTCTGATATGATTACAATGTTGTAAGAGACCTTACTGAAGCTCTTCTTATACAAACGCTCCTGTGTTCATGTTAAAGGGGAACTGCCACGAAGGTATCAGCAGCGTGATGTTTAATGCAACGTCCAGCATGACCTTTAACACATTTGCCACACATACATGTTGTGCTTTTGCTAGTTTTGCACATTTAAGACAGGATTTAGTCTCCAACACAGTTGATGCATGTCAAGTACAACATGAGCACACAGGATTGTGGTTGCAGGTTCAGCTTCCTGAAACAACATGTGGGTGTTTAGAAGCTGGACGAGAACAATGATAATACATGGCTGGTTGGTCTACGTCACCAAAAAACTAACCACTTTCTTCTGCTGTCTACCTTCAACCATTTGCACGTTGTCAGTCCTTTGCGAGTCTCTCCTGTTCTCCAGAGTAGCGTTATGTCTGATTGCTTAAACATGTTACTCAAACAAACTTGAATATAACATTACAATAATCAATAACATACCGAACACAGTATGTATGTATTTATGACATCTGTACTTGAGTTTGCGTCTAATGTACGTGAAAGATTTTCCCAGAAGAAACAACCCCAGTAAGTCATCTCACAACAAAACATGATTCAAATTTTACGCAACTCGCAAAGGATGCTGCCTGTGACACTATTTCTTGAGACGGTTTGAAGAAGTGTCAGCAGACCCACCGCAGCCGTATGGTACCGTTTACACCAAACATCAAGGCGATGTATAGGCGTGGAAAACATGCCTAATTGTGCAAGTGCAACCATTACTCTGTATTCTGAAGCACTGCAGTCAGTGTTCATCAAAAGTCACACAAGCTGAGCTTATGACTTAGGATGCCATAAGTCACTGAGTAATGCTGAATTCAAAGCTTTCAATGTCAATTTCAAAATGAAACTGAACTATCAGAAAAATGCAGTAAAAAAATGTTAAAAATCGGAAAATACAATCAGCCACCACCTCCAATGAAAATGAAGCAGAGAGCATCATAAACATACAGAAGTGGGAGGAAAGCCAAAGAGGTCATGGTGGAGACTTCTGAAAGAAAATGGGGCAGCAGCTACTTTGGTATCTATCGTGCTTGATTTGCCAGAGAAGCCACAAAAACGCACAAATAAGTGCAAAAGTACAAATACACATTAAGATAATTTTTAATTAATCAGGGGTGTAACATATTCGTTATTTTTGTTACATTATCCAGTGCTATATTTGCATTTTACTGTGAGTGAATTAAGGATGTGACTGTGGAATTTGTACCTAATGCTGATAAAACTTTTAGAATTTAGCTGGCAACCAATAACGAAAACATTTTTATAAGTAAAAACAAAACATATTCAGTGTGGTCATTCTGCTTACTTCCATAAAGTTTATTTTATTCTCTATATCTCTGGTTGAAAGAAAAGAAAAGAAAAAAAACAGATGAGGAATTGTGAAAAATGCCATTAATAGAATAAGACTGCAGCATTAGTTGTTAGTTGTTGTTGTTGTTGCATATTTAAAACATTAAAAAGATTTCTAAGCGGATTACACCATGCAGAATTATATTTGCCAGATGGACTTGGTGATAATTACTTACTCTCTTACTCTGAATAACTTTTTTCTTTATCATCTTAAATATGGGAAGCTAATGTGATACCAACTGTTCATCATATGATCTATTGCTCTTACTGACTTTAAAAACAACAGCAAAGTTACTAGTCTGCTATTACATCCCTCTGATTTAAGGGAACTGGGAAAAAAGAGGTGAATGACAAGGTGTTTTCACAAGGAATCTGAGGCTTAACAAAAACAAAAATCTTGACTCACATAGATGAAGTTCGTGTGGCTGGCAGCTCACCAGAAAGAATGGAGCTTGCATAATGACAAACACAACATGCAGGAACAACATAAATGCCACAATCTGAGTAAGGTCAGCCCTAGTACGTCAATGATGAACTTTTTCCCACAATGGTATGTTTCATGCTCAAACGGCCCAGAACTTTCTGAATGTGATCAACACCAAGACTCAGCAAGCAGCCACTGATATTAGCAAAGTGCAGCCTGCCTCATAAAAGGGAAAATACATGAAACAGCTATTTAATCTTACCGACAACATGCATCTTTGTTTCTCATATGTTCCAAATAAGCTGTGTGCTACAGAATATATAATAAAACCCAGAAATTTAGAAAAAATTGCATAGACTGCTGAAGAAAGGTCAGAGTTACAAAGAACTAGTTCAGAAAAATGTGTCTGAAAGTGTCCCCTAGGTACACAGTAATTCTTAGTTTATACTCATAGAGTGCAGTCTAAACAAGTAATCGAAATATGTCTTCATTAACAGGGTTCAGCTTGTTGAAACACATACAAGAAATAAATGTGTTAAATTCAAGATGCTGACCAAACTGACCTCCAGATGAGCTTCAAATCAAGTACAATTAGAAAAACAACGTGACCTTTTACAATTCTTAGGATGACAATTATACACAAGAAAACATATTCCACATGAAGGGATTTAATCCATGCGCGACTTGGGCTCCACATTAACTGGAAAGCACTCAGTAAATTATACCCCTATAAATAGCTGCAGGCAGTCTGCAGTGCAGGCAGTGTATGCAGGTTACATTTTGTCTGAGCCTAAATTTTCTTGTTGACCTGGAACTCAGCAGTTCATTGTTATCACAAGAGACTGGCAGGAATATAGGCATGTATGACCTCTGGAGAATGGTGGCACAGAGCCCAAGTGCAAATACTCTGAATAGTACTTCTCAAAGTCATTTCTATTCAACTCAGTGCTGATCTGCAGGTTTACATGAATACCGCAGGTTAACCTAGAGTTAACATCAGTAATTATTAAAAGGATCATTCACCTCGTGACGCACACAAACGTGCAATTATAACCTGACGACAACTTCAGATGCCATCAGGAAAATTTAAGCAGCTGTTAATTAAATTACAATAAGTAACCAGATCCTCCTCTCAAGGCCTCTGAGTGTTTGCCACACAGCTGTATCTCCTTTTCCTATATCAGTCCGTGGCAAGTTCCCAACAAGCAGTTTAAAATGTGTGTTCTCAAAGACTGAATATATGCCAGAGGGCAAATGTGATCTCAGGTCGAATGTTTACAGGCTTTTACTGTCTGTGACAAGAGTATTACATCCTGCTCACATGGAGGTCTAATATACATTTGTTTTCATAGAGTTTCATTAGTCCATACAGTTTGCTATTACTTGTTTACAATCTTTTCACAATTACTTATCACAGTTATACTCCAGTAGTCCTGGCAGGGACATGCTTTTTTAGTTCTAAAACTTTTGAGAATGTAATAGTGAGTTTAGACTGACAGTAACACTGTCAAAAACTGCCTCCTCATTCCTTTCACTGAGACCACCATGGGCTCTGGCACAAAACGCTGGGTTGTCTGAAAGACACTTTTACAGCAACGCGTGTTAACACATGCAAAAGCGTCAGGCAACACACTAAGCTGGCAAATCGAATAGGTGCAAGTCAACATTCCAGGTAGATTATTTCGCAAAGTGAACAGCAGATTTCTAGCATTTACGTCACAATCCTGAAAAGAGATTATGTGATGTCACTCTAATAAATTTCCAGAGTTGTAAAATTATGTCTCCTACCATTTTAGCCTTTTGCCTAGTGTTCGGCCATCTGACAGGCTTTCAGCTGTTGACATGGAGAGGATATGACAACAGTGAGGCTACAATGTGTGACTAGGAAAGTAATTGTATAAGATTTCACTATGTCTTACATTCCTTGGAAGAATTTAGTAGATTAACAGAGTATGGCAGCTGCACATTTTTAGTACTCAGCCTTCACTGGAAAACACAGGAAGAAGCACTTTGGTCATGCTGATAGGTCGAACTGGAATTTGGCAAAGATCCAGAATCAATTCATTTTGATTTGATTTTATTCGAGTTGATTTAATTCTTGATGATTCAATTACGTAACTGCAGCTGGTCCATGGATCCGGCACATGCCCCTCTAAATTTAAAAAAACACGTTTGTGAATGCACCAACCTTGAAACAGCACCCTGTTGACGATTGGCTCACTGGTCAGAGGAAACCCTGACCAATCACTTCCTTTTCTGCATCCTCCCACAACACGCCAATCAGAAGACAAACATATAAAAAATATAAACGTATACGCAGCCTCACTGTTGTCATATCCTCTCCTGCGGTTTCAATATATAATCCAGACCTACAGGTAAGTAACACATGAAGGAATTAATATTTGTATAATTCAATGATGAATAGGTACTGATTAACAGAAACATTAGAGCATTATTATAAATTAATCACATTATGTCATGGAACGAACAAAGGTGCTGTTACTGTTGTCTTTACAAGCTCACGTTTTTTTTTTTTAGCATTTGTAGTAAATAATTTGTGGTAATTTTTCTATTCTGATGGTTCTTCTGATAATAATTTGTCCATATTCCCAGTATGTTCAAATCCAGACTGTTTATCAAAGTGCAAATATATGATGTATGTCAACATGCAACCTTTTTTGACCATTGTGGAGCTCAAGAGCAAGCTGTAATTTAGAAACTGGGAGTACAACAGGAAGGTTATACCTGATATGGACATGAGAGCTGGATGAGGGAGGCTTGAAGCCTTGTAAGGGAACATCTGGTTTTATCATGGAATCAGTGCAGGCTCCTCTCATAAACACAACTTAACGCCTGAGCCCCGGAGCTCTGGCCAATAACAAGCATGTGAACACAAACGCCATCCATTAGAACTGAGCAGAGGGAGGAGGAGTTCAGGGAAGTAGAGAAAGTGAGACAGACACACAGAAGAGTGAGAGAAGAATAACAGAAATTGTGTGTTAAGTAAATCATTCACGAGCAAGTGAATAACACTGGCTGTAGGCAGCTCATTTCTCCTTTAAGTATCACATTCACAAAGCTGCCAATAATGCCAAAGTGACAGATAGGTTGAATTAAAAAAAGAGGCTTACAGTTTTACACGTCAAGTTAAAAGTCAAAATCAATATGGCATGGGCCACTCTGAACAACCTCAACATCTGCCATTTTAGTTGATAAAGTTATTTGAGAAAACAATGACATAACTTAACAGTACGAGAGCAACTAAATTTAGTACATCTTCTAGGTAAATTCTAGAGACTCCACGCGCATATTGCACCCTATTCTTTCCTACTCTCTTGATCATGGGTGTGTGGATCGCAGAGGTAAAGGTCAGCGTCATACACGGCTTCTACATCTATTTTGCAAAATGTCTCAGCCTTATTTGTTTTATTTTCACAAGAAATGTCTAATACTATACATTAAGCAGCTGTAAATACATAAAAATCATTTAAAGTTGCAGTTATTAATACACTCACAAGCACAAACTCAGAAAGAATTGTGGTCTTTTAGCCTCTTATAGGTACATATTTTAGTTCCACCTCTAAATTTACCAATATGGTTCAGTCTGTGCAGTTCACTACTCATACAATTCACTATTGTCCTCAACTGTCAATATTCTGATGATGACCTGATCATCATCAACCGAAAACATGGCAACATGGTCTGCTGGATGCGGGACAACACAACCATAGAACATTTAGGCCATTGTATGTCAAAGCTGTGTAGGTGGCCAGAAATCCAGGAATATGGCTTTAAAATATGACTTTAAAACAAACCCGGAGTACATTTCTATTCAATATTTTTCATAAAATTTTGAATATTCTGAATGACAAAATCAAATTTTATTCAGCCCGGATACTGCCAGCAAACACCTTTCTTTGGTGAGTATGCAACAGGTCATTTCCTTGATGTGGCTAAGCAATACACTTTCTATATGTGAACTATTTATAATATGTGTGAACACACTTTCTCAGTAACCCTGCTGCAGTTGCACTAACACGTCAGGAAGTAAACCCTGCAACGGTGTCTATTTTTTTTGCAATGTCCAAAAGCAATTGGTTAATGTTTCATTAAAATAATCCACCCTGGCTTGGTAGAGGTCTTTAGCGCACACGTAATGAAATGAGGCCGTCATCCTGCCATGAGGTCATTGTGCTCTCAGTGACGAACATGGAGGACCTGCTGTTGAAGCAACACAGAAAAGAGAGAAAGAGACTAAGAGAGTCAGGCCAATTGAATGAATCAAAACAAAGTACGTAAGTGAGTGAACTAAAAGGCAAGAAGGCAAGTGAGAGTTTTCTATAAATTAAGACCAGGGGAAACAATTACAAATTAATATCATAACTAAAACCACTGACATCCAACAGCAAAAATAATATTGCTCATTATTGCTCTGCCACTAAGAAACACATTTTCAAGTTGGCTATTTAGGGGTGACTGTCATAGGACGTATCAATCAAATGATTCCTATTTCATCAACTGAGCACAGGATATGTAATTTATTTGTATACTGATACTTATCTTCTGCCTTTGATGCTTATAACAAACATCAATGCCTGAACCACCACGTGCCATTGAATTATCTGAACAAAACGCATCCTGGATAACTATTAAATACTGATGTAACAAATGAAGGCAGGGATAAACTTGTTTGTAATACAGTTGTTTCCACAGAGTGGGGTTTACTCTCATCATACTGTCGTAGGAACAAGCAGACTCTGCAGGTTGTGCTGACAGAGTATAGATTAGAACATGATGCTTGAATCCCTGCAGACCAGCATTTCACATGTGAAAGTACGAAGGTTCAGCTATCCGACTATGATTATAGAATATAATCCATACTTTTCTGAAATGTTTTACATTTGGAGTTATTTACATTTTTAAGCTTTTAAAAAGGTCTAAAAGAATATCAGCATGGTGATTGGAAGAAGAAGGGCAGACCCATAAAATGTGTTTGGACAATACACTGCAATGTCTCAAACTATCTCTGTCCCCTTTGAGGAAAATAGACATTTAGGACTATGTTAAATGAAGTGGACCCTACAACACACATGCACAGCGTTGTCACCATTGACAGATTCACTCAAGAAAAGTCGCAGTGACAGTAACATGCTGCGCCTACCTACATACGGCTCCTACACCTTCTAAACCAAAGCCAACAAAACAGCAAGTTAATCCTGTTCGGTTATACATTAACACCCACATACTGCTGTAGTACCTGCACTTTTCTTTTGAGATTACAATAATTATTATTATTGTGCACAGGATTATTTTCAGTTTATTCAGTGAAATATTTGATGATTAATTTCTCTCAAAACTGTGTGAACACAAGTAGGTGCAGAAATATGTATAAATGAATTCAATTATATGGAATTTCACAAACCTAGGCTACAATGGTACATCTCTGCCTTGTACATATATTAGTCAAATTATATTTGAATCATATGATGAATCTAAAAGACTGATTCATTAAAAAAAGAAATGGTGATGATGACCACTGAGGAAATGAGATCTGTATTTGCATAGTAGGAATGCAAACTAGTCACCTTTTAAGTTAATGAGGCAAGCCTTCTTTTGGGTGTTAATGTGTAAATGCTTGGCTATTATTCAAAAGGGGCTCAGCATTGCACGCTCAGGGACGTTGCACAACAGCACTGCAGCTGGAAAAAAACAAAAACAACCGTGACACTGAATTCTAACTTTTAAATGCCTTTTAGTTTGTCAGGAAAGATGTAACAGTATTTAAATCAACGTGTTACTGTCATGAAGTATCAAACATTCTGCATGAACAAATCTACACGATCATGATATATATTAACTTAAAGACATCCATTAAATACTGTTACTTTGGGCTCGGTTTTTCAGAGTAGTGTTACTTGCATGTCCACCTGCATGTCACTGTGACACACCAACTGTTCTGCACTGCATTATCTGAATGAACAGTCTGACTCTATGATTTACTTTTAGCAATCTTAGCCTTGACAAGCAATTAAAGCTCATTAGGTTCCATAGTGAGGCTCTTCCCCATGCCAGATCTGGTGCATCATATCAGTGTCAGTCTATTCCTTACATGGGATGACGACGAATGTAGAAACTGCACGTTGTATGTATGTGTGTGTGTGTGTGTTTTCATGTCCCAGGTGTTAAAATGTATTGTATGAGAATTGAGCATAATAAAAAGGATTTACTTAGGAGTCTTTTCTGTGACATAACAAAATAACATCAATGTTCTGAACCATGGTTTGTATCAGTCGTCAATGAAGGAGGCATAAAGAAAGGAGAAAGAGAAGTGCCACAGCTAATCTGGAAAAATCCAAATCTAGATATAGAAAAGTGCAGTGGATTTAGCATATTTCTTTAAGCCTGTGTTTTTACTACAACGAGCCATCCAGCCATCCTTGTTTTAAGATCACTTAGCAACAGTAACATGAAACTTTCTATATAATAACTATGCCTGGTAGGGTTCACCTTATGACGCAAATGCTGCATCTTTAATCCATGCCTACCCCCAGCCAACTACTGCCGTCTGCAGCCGAGCATCCAGTGTCTAATGCCCCATGCCAGGGAGCCTGCTGTTGATATGTGGCTTCTAGTACACTGTTGATCCAGTTGATCCTTTGATACAGGGTCAGAACAGATAAGGACAAAAGAGGGTCATACTGCAGCAGGCAATCCAATTCACTGCAGACTGTATCATTACGAGGGGCAGCATTTCTAAGTTTGTGCAGTGTATAAATACACATACATAACAAAGATACATCCATAACAAAAATAAAGTACAGCTTGGCTTGCTTAACTGCACAGCATCAGGTGTGCCCATAAGGGTGAGGGGAGATTTGGTATCTTGCTTCCAACACTTGATTTGCTGAAATAAAATACCAGCACAACCCCACCAAAAAATGACAATTTAAAAATTCTTTTGAGCACATCTTCACAGCCAGACTGTATTTGAGCAGCACAGTGTCCATCAGTGATTAAAACCCTGTGGTTTCCACTTACTCACTCTGCCATCAGTGATAGCTCTGCCCGAAGACCCCCAGTCGCTGCTGATGCTGGCTTATCCGCAGCAGCAGAATGGATTGGCCATAATAACTTACATCACAGTCGTCAGAGCAGGTAAATTACTGCGTCATGACAACACTCTCTCATCTGTGTCAAGCGAGTACTGTAGCTTTGATGAACAAAAAGCCAAACGCCACACTTCAACAGAAACACGTGAAATTCTTGCTAAAACTATTAACTAAGTAACTCCCCACGAGTACTACACTGAACATGTAAAATAGTACAGTAATATAAATATTTGTTCTGTCCACTCTAACAGGTCAAGTTTTATGATGTATGTTGTCACAGGAGACAGAAAGGAAGGGGGAACAAGGGGGGCTGTCTCAGAGGGGAGGGACAGGATGATACAGGTCCCCGGGAAGTGATTACACCGAACAATGGGGAACAGATCAAGAGCAACCTTGGCCGGATAGGGGAGTTATCACACCGAGGCTCAAAGTCCTTCATCAGAAACAAAATATATCTATAAAATTGCATTTATATTATGTATGGGGTGAGTAGGGGGGGTCAAGCATTTAAGCCTGTGTCTGTGTGTGTGTGTGTGTGCTTGTGTGGTGGGGGAGGGGCAGACGGGGGTTAAGTGAGACAGAAAAGGAGACAGCGACAGACTAAAGGAAAAGTGAAGAAAAGGGGGTGGGGATTGGCCGGGTGCAGTTTCTCCAAAATTTTTTTGTCTAAACCTCACCATTCCACTTTGAAAGATTTACTTTAACCATCAGTCACTCAGACTAAATTGTGCACAGTTATTGGAAATGGCGATCTGTTGGTTGAAGTTAGGGTTTTCATTGCAGTGACTAATAGCGCTTCACAGTTTTGCCCTTTTCAGTGGGATCTGCCCTCAGCTGCTAAACACACACAAGCCCTCCTCTGTAGCTGCGGCTGACGTCAACCGTCACTTAGCAACAGCCTTTTGGTGTAAAAGCAGCAGTGCTGACACCGTTTTCAAAAGAGGCGCATAGAGAAAGACAGAAAGAAATTCAGAGAGAAAATGAGGAACAGAGATAGAGAGAATAAAACTGGGGAAAGAAAAGTAGAGAAGAAAGTTAGTAGAATACTGGTGAGGTTGTAATGTTTCTGTGACAGTGCAATGCAAAATTGATAACTAATCATTTTCAGTGACACAAAAAGCTGCAACCATCTCGTGAAATTATCACCTATAGGAAAAAATATGTCACAAAATAATAAGTAAAGTTGTTGGTAGATTATTGACAATCAATGAAAGCTATGGTATGTACTCATTTAAACTTACATTTACTACATCCCTCACTGCTACTTCTCTAATATAACCATGCCACCACTCCACTGAACCTAAGTATGGTCTCTCACTATACTCTCACCCTATCACTGGACTGAGCAAACAGTTAACACATGCAAGGTTCAATAACCTCATCCTGAACTTAAAAGCCAAGCCACCTGCAATGTTTGCATTGTTGGGAACCTTGTGGAGTAATCGTGCTCCTTTGACACAAGCTGTGTAGAAAACCATCACTGTTTCATCAGACTATAAACCTCTAGTTGTGTTGCTATTACAAATGTACCTAGTCTCTTCACATTTACCGTTTTCTCATGTAGCAGAGACAGTTAAAGTATGGGAGGCTGATACAGCAGCTGCTCACGGCAGTGGCTCGACATCCCCTTCTCCATTCCAGCATTCTGGGCCCCAACAATACACAAACGCAGCCAGAAATAAGCTTTGCACAGATAATAATACAAACAGATAGATGAGGTCAGGACATCACATCAAGGCTCATTAGAGAAAAAAGAAAGTGGGGACATGCTGTACAGCTCTTTACAGAACATCAAAAAAGCCAGAACCCTAACTACGTCCTAAATAATAGTAATTTATTGACTGTGTCATAAACAAAATATTGAAAGAAAAAGGAAACTAAAACTGTCCATGAATATTTTGTGAGTTCCCTTTTGATGGTGACTCTTCAGACGCCAGAGTCATTAGGCTAAGCTCTGGTAGACCTATCATGAAAACTAAAGAGCTGCAAGCTAATTGCTGGTGATCATGACGCAAACCGTTTCCAGGGTAACCCAAGTTTTAGAGTCTCGCTCCAGCATTTCCTCATCTGTTTGCACTCACACCAGCAGGCTGACAATGCAGTCGCTGCATCCTGTTTCACTCTGCAGTCAGCCAAACACACAGTACCTCTCTCAGCTTAACCCTTTCTACTGGTCCTGCTGCTGCCAAAGCCGAATTAAAAGCAGCTATGCAAACTAGTTCTGACACAAAAAAAGTGGGGCGAGAGTGCAATTCCCAGCCGCATAGCTGAATCCAATAACAACAATCCAAAAGTGTATAATGCCTAAATGAATAAGATTATTATGTACACAATTAACACCTGGAATGCTCCATTACACATAAAGGCAACTTTCATAAATGCTGATTCAGTTTTTGACTTGGCATCCACAAAATGTTTAACTATACTATCAAAGCTACCTGAGGAGTTGCTAAGCGATGCATAGGGACGTCTTGGTCTTGATATCGCAACTGTTACACAAGCTCCTAAACACTGAGGTTAACTTCACACGTCATTCTCCTTCAGTTAAACAACAGCTCAGCTTAGGTCACATTTTATCAAACAGAACTATATCATAATATCAGCTCAGTCACATGAACACCACTTTTACTAAAGATGGTAATATGCAATTTCTGAGAAAATTGAATATCTGTTTTATAAATCAGATTTATAA
>OMLM01007840.1:30441-55938 GCA_900302695.1 Helostoma temminkii
GTAACACTTTTACTGCTGTTTTACTTTTCACACGAGCAAAAGAAACTGCCTGAGACAATGACATCAACATTCCCACAAGCAAAAAAATTGTTATGTGAATTATTTCTGTTAAGTGAAATAAAGAATATAAGCTACAAAGTACAATTCACATACAAGGCTCATGTCCAATAATTTTTAATTTTTCTTAACGCATTTAATTGTTTAAAGCAAGATACATGAAGGATTTTACTCCACAGTGGAAAATAAAACTGAGTCCTTGTTTCGGCGTGTACTACACACACACGCACACACACACAAATACACCTCGTGTTGAATTTAACATGCTGTTCAGACAGAGGGTAGTCACACACATTCACTAAATGCATGGAGGCTTTCATCTCCACAGAAAATTCAGAGGAAGAGGATCCAAACTGTATAAACTGTACAAAAGTTTTTTTAATGTGGCCATCAGTAAAGCATTAATAAAAAAAAAATCCATGATACTATAATATATACATTAAATTATACTACACTGTATAAAAGCACCTTTTCTAATTCACAAATGCACTGTTAGATTTTAAATTAATTATTTTCTTCATGTACTACTATAATACGCATGAGGATTTGTTCAATCAAAGTAAACATTATGCAACATGTTCAATATGCTTACGCCAGTGTACTGACAGCGTCAGATTTAAATGCCCTAAAAGTATAAAATAGGAAAAATGTATGATTTCAAAAATACTAAATAGCACAGATTTTAAAAGTCTTTAGTTGTGTTTAATTTTCTAGGTGAACAAGTAAAGTGGTTCAAAGCACAATTCTCAGTACATTTTTCCACCTAAACACCGTGTGAAGACAATTTCTCCCATTCTCATCACTCCTGGAGGCAGACACTATATTCTACAGGGCGATTAATAAGACTTGGCATTTTTTTCTTCTTTGCAATCACCCTGTAGTACGTCACTGGGTTGTGACGTCAATGTTATATCATTCCACATGGCTTTACAGCAAGCAAACGTGACAGCTGAGAGCTGCTCTGCGTTTTCACCGCTCTCCCTTCCAACCTTTCTCTCCGCAGCCTCCCTGGTTCTTGCCTAGATGGGGGCTTATTTAAGTGTATTATTTACCCCTGCCTGCCCCCGTCGAGTGGTAACCACACAGAATGAGGGCTTCTCCCTGCAATCACTGGCAACGCTGCTCCTAAGGTCTTACTCATGAAGTAGAGTTTTTAGATTTCTGCCATGTAAGTCCACAATACAATAATCCTTTAAAAAAATATTATCTCCACTTTATTCTCCTCATCTATATCTCAGAAAGAAATGCTGAACAGGTTGAAATTCAGGTTGAACAATAAAACCTTTGTTTTGGTAAACAGTAATTTGAAAAGCATATTTCTCCACAACAATGCTGGAGACTACTTATAAAATATGTGTCTCACTTCGGAACAATGTTGAGCAAATTCAAGGTATCAATTTGTGACCCCCGTGACCACTGGAAAATTTCAAAGTGCAAAACTAACCTTGTAATAAAATTAGCAAATGCAAATCTTTACACAGCTCTTTAACCATGTCACAATTATATAATTCACTGGCTTTTTTTAGGTATTTTATTGAAATAGACTTAAACTTAATGGAGTGACACATTTAATGCAATAAATCTAGGTTTCAGTGAAATGATCCTTGGTACACGCAATCAATCCATAAAGCTTTGGTTGTGCAAGAGGTTTTGAGTTGCTGAACATTAACTGGAATAAGCTGAAAGAGACAAATCTGTCTCCAACACTGCATCAAATATTGTTTTTAGTGTTCTATTAGATTTTCTGTTTTCATGGTTGGACTTGGTCATCCCTTACAGACTCAGAAACCTTTGTCCTGTCGTCTGGTTTCTAAATGAGCCGTCTTCACATTGTTTCTCTACTCTGTGTATAATAGTGAAGACTCTTTGATGGAAGCAGCCATGAAGGGTTTTCCCTCCTCTCCAGTGTGACACATTTAGGGATCACACCTACAATAAAAACTCGAGGCCAGCTACCAAGAATGTCACTGAGTCTAACATAACATTGCATGCACAGACATCAACCTTTAAGAAACGTTTTTTTTTGTTATTTGTTAACCGACCATATGAAAGAAGATGAAAATGATTTCTAACTTTACTATCACAGATACTGACTGTATGGTTTATTAAAATGGAACAATACAACACAGACAGACCATGCTTCTTTTAAAAATACAGTTTTAAAATCATACTTTATCTATGTGTTATACACACTGTCTAGTATCAGTTGAAATATGTGTCATCAGACAGCTGTATTCAACAGTGGAGCTGTACCATTTGCTGATATTTGTTGTACAAGTAGCGCAAGTTTGTAAAAATCCACCTTTCAAACGAACACATGATGTGGGCTGTGGTAATACACAGGTTCTCTATAGTACCTGTCAGTTCCCTGTTTTCTGTCAGTATCAGAGAAAACACAACACTTTGCTAAAGTCTAGTTGCTGTTTAAAAGTCGTTTTTAAACGAAGCATTAAAAGAATATTATTTCGTGACACTTTGGCTTTTATATTAGCTTTTGCATCTGCATTGCACACCTGTAAAATAAGCATCAAATGTTCTCTTCTGAACAGCTGTGAGCACCTACTATGAAAGTAACATTTCCTACCTATATATAAAAAGTTTTTTTTTTTAGGTTTTGACATTTTGGATTCACTACATTTTGGGTAATATAGCACACAACATAACAGAGTAAATCCCTGGTCAATATCACTGAAACAATTATAGATATTAATTCCAAATTCTGCTTAATATAGTTTTATTTTTTGCTAAAGCCTGTGAAGAAAGAAGATAATTAACTTGAAAAGCAGAAATGTTTGATTAAACTATAATGTAAGATCTATACTTAAAAAATAACTATGATCAGTCAATAAAACCCAATTTCCACTGATAAACCTTGTGCACTTTCTTTTTAGTGTAAATAATGAATTACAGGGATAAACTCAGTTTTGAGAACAGGTACTGCACCTTCAGTTATAGTGTGGCTCTTCCTATTCCTCGTAACCACTACTGTAACTCCTCAATAGCATACCGGTGCTCTTGTACCCTTCTCCCATTTTTGTGGAGGCAATCTGGTTTCTCACTTGTTCGGGCGCTTCCTCACCACATGGATCCATGTTACATTAGACACCAATGGGGCTAAAACTAAGCAAGCTGTGGTAATCACAAGTTCTTCTAAAGCCTTGTTCATGCAGTTAACCTTCCTTGGAAATACTGGAAATTATAGGTAAGTAGCGACTAACTGTTGCGCTCACATGTCAGGTGCACTTGCTTTTTTTGGATTGGGCTTTGAGGCCTATATTTTTAACGCAACTACGTCACTCACTACGTATACCGCCACATCCGGTCTCCTAGCTACCGTTAGCTTTTAGCTGAAAACTAATGGTGCCTGAGCATGACTAGAATATGTTCAGAAATTAGCTGGATTTACGTTAAAGAGTGATAATAAATAATAATAATAGTAATAATCACATTTTGACAATCACTCAATGGTTCTTAATTTATTTAATGAGATTTAAAATTTATTGTGAGGTCGTTTTAGACATGCACCAAGTAATAAAAATAGCATGAAATAGGTACTGGCTTTTCATAGGGCTGGGACACCTGTGCTGAGCTGATCAGTGACATAGACAGCAAGTATTTTCCTTAGAACAGCCTCAATGACTGCATTTGTATGCACTTAAGTAACCGGGTTACTCAGAGAAACCAGGTTTCTCAGGTAACATGCACTTAAGAAACCTGGTTACTGGAAATGTTTTACATCCAGAAGATGAGTAATCTGATTTTGGAGGCATGGTTCATAGCTTAACTGTACAACTGTATAGAGATAACTGTTGGAATTCCCTCTATGTATGGATTATTAATATGTTTATTGTACTTGAAACCATGCAATGTGACTTTTTCACCAAATTGTGCAGCCCCACGTTGCATCGCAAAAACTAGCAGCAGCCAACAATCGCCTTGGTGTTTTCTGATCCTACAGTAATGTGCCCAAAATATGAAGTCTTTTGTTTAAGATTCCAGTGAAACTTAAACAGAAGTAGCATCTGTTTAAGCATAAGAGAGATGCTGAATGAAGCAATTTAGTCAACTTGATTAACAGATTTGGTCGGCAACTATTTCTGGTTCATGTACAAAGGTGACAAAAAAAACATAAGTTTATAAAATTTTGGAGCCGTTTCCTCAATTTAAATTCAGAACAGACTCACAAAAACTGAAACAGAGGCTATAACTATTTTTTGATGTTTCTGTATTTAACACAGATATTGTAGCCTTTAACATGTACAGTCACAGCTCTTTAATTCATGACATGACATGTACATGACAAATAACAAGTCTAACAAACAACATGTTCAGTACTTTAAATGCCACACACAGTATGTTCAACTTATACTCAGGTGTCTGGTGGCACAACACTTATCCTAATGTGTTCATCTGAGGTTACATGTCCTCCCTGTGCCTACCTGGGTCTGCTCCCACTTGCTTTTAATTGGTGACTCTAAAGTGCAGATAGGTGTGAATATGAGCATGAATAGTGTGTCGTTGTACATCTCTATCCATCTCTGTACCCTGCTTCTCACCCAGTGACAGCTGGGATCAGCTCCAGCACCCCTGTAACCTTTAATGCGATAAGCAGTTTAGAGAATAGATAGATGTAAGCACCCAACAGAGTGGTTTTGAGGAACGCATCAGATTAGGGCTGAAGCAATTCCTCGAGAAACTCAAGTACCTCAATTACAAAAAGTCCTGGATGCAAATTTTTTGCCTCAAAGCTTCATATAATACATGTTTATATTATACACAGTTCATGGTTTCTCACAGAAGATTATTACTGTCGCGCAGCACGCTACACTGTGGCTCGGGTTGCAAAATGAAGCAAGTGAGAAAATAGCGAGGGTTGAAAAGAAGAGAGAAAACTACAGAGAGTGCCAAAAATCTGGAATCACACCAGAAACTCTGTAACGTGCATCTATTGTGAAGCCACACTAACCTACCACAGTGGTAGAATGTCAAAACTTCAGGATTTCAGGAGAAAGCATCCTGACCACAGAGTGGAGCCAACACAAGGTAATTAACATCAATGTTATGAATAACATGCTGCCTTCGAAATCATATGAGTCATCCAAAGGGTCGGTATACGGTCAGTTATCTCCAAACATTGTACAACAGGTATCCTGAATATATATTCATACCGTGTAACGGCACAGGTAAAAACGAACTAAATGCTGGTGGATAGCAGATGAGATAAACTATTATTAAATAGTATTATTATTATTTTTCTCTGTGCCACTTTGCTTCCACAACCTCCTGGAGCTAAGAGAGTGTGTTGTGCATCTGAATGTGACAGTATCCTCAGACAGCTACATGTAAAAGTCTTGCTAATAAACGGCTACGGCCTGTGTGAGTTTTAAAACTGCACGGCATGTGTTTAATTAACGTTAGTGTACGGGTCAGGTTGGTCAAGTGCAATTTACGGGTCAGTCTGGTACTGAGCTTTGCGTGTTTAGGTTTTCAAAACTGGACCCATGTAGGATTCTGGTCTGTGTTGACTCTTGTTCCAACTTCCTGTCCGCTCATTTTTGCCTCTTAAATGCCACAAAGCTTCCAAGAAGACAGTAAAAGCTGATGTTATGCAAAAGCTGAAGTTAGGTTGATACTCGCAAAACTCAAAGCTCAAACACATTATTTATCTGTTAATATTAGTTTTTAGAATGTAAAATGGCCCTATAACGCACTAAATTTCACTTAATTTGACATATTATTGTCTGTAATTTAATCAAAGCAAATACAGATTTTAAAAGAAAACAGATTTGTTTTTCATTTTAACAGGCTTGTCTCTTTTCTGTATATTTACTGCTGTACTTTGATAAAATACATTTATTTCTTACCGGTTACTTGGTCAATTGCTGGAATAATTGCTAATATACTCTATTACTTAAATAATCGATAGCTGCAGCACACCATCAGATGGTAAAAAGATAAAAATGTGTCTTGCTAATATTTCCACATGACGTGAAAAAGCACACAAGCTGAACAAAGTACATAGACGAGTCTAAACCTTGCGTGTTTTGAGTTCATAGTGATAAAAAGAAAAAACACGGATGGGTTTGATGTAATCATTACTGAAAGTTTCCACAGGCCTACACAAGACATGTAATGATATGTAAAATTACAAGATGAAAAGGAGGCAAAGAATCTTTACACTGTAAAGAGGCACCTCAGTAGTCATCTCCAGTCTCATAATGGTGCATTGATTATGCTTTGATAATTTACCACAGAATGTAAATCGCGTTAGTTGTGGATTTACCTCCTGGTTAGGTGCTTTTCACCAGTGAGTTACATCTAATCACATCTCACACAGTGTTAAACAAAAGTAATGTTGCTGTAGTTACTTGTAGTAAAGTACTTGACTGTTGACAGCATCTGTGTAGGGAGTGTTGTGTTAACGATTTTAACAAACAGGCGACAGTTAATAAACACTCCCTGAGCGGTTTTTACGACTTATCAAAAACAATTTAACTTTAGTTTAAATTGTTCATTTTTGTTTTTCTCTAGTTCATTTGGTTTCGAGGCTTAGTTAGACATCTGGCCAAAAGATCTTGACATTTCTCTGTAGGCTGTAAAATCATTTTTCTGTCATGTTGCAAAAGACAACTCAGCAACTGACAGACAGAAAATCTGCGACCCTCTAAGTTAAGAGAAAGAGGAGCTGACAGTTTTGTGTGCAAAATGTGTGTAAGATGAATAACAGAGATCACCAGTAAACCCTGAATAACTCCTTTTGAATCTTCCTTTGTGTCTCTTTTTGCCTACCTCTGACGCAAACTGTCGAGTTTTGTATAAAATCACTCATTACTACACAGAGCAGTTACATTACAACATTTTTTGTCTTATGCTCAGTTTACAGTTCTTCGCTGACTATATTTCCTGACTGTCAAACCCAGGAATGGAAAAGCTTAGTATCATCAGTAATTACAATTTAGCACAATCCAAAATGAAAACACATCTTTTACTATACAAAAACATCTTTAACAGATCTTCCCTACTTTATGGGCTAGACAGCTACTACAGTTGACCACCACACTGTGCCACATCTATCCCAGCATGCAGTGGGTACAACAAACCGTAGAGGTTGCCAGTAAGCTGCATCAAAGGGCTGACACCTACAGATAGACAGACACGCTCATGTCGAAATTCACAACGAACGGGCAGTTGAGACCCTAATGCATCTGACTGACATTTCCCAGAGGAAATCCACACAGGGAGAAGTATCTTTAAGTTGTTTCCCCTTTTTAATCACTAATCACAGGCCTGCAAGTTTTGGTTGTTTTCAATGTGGATTATGACGCATCTCAGATATTCAGCAGATCTCTTATCAAAACACTTTTTTGGTCTTTTTTTCACATATGTTTCACAGTTTGGCCTTTACTTTATATTTTTGCAATTTTACACAGTATAAAAATGTGCTAAACATAATCTGTCTGAGGATGTAGGTCGGGCAAAAAACAGGGTAACTGATTCAAACTAAATTAAAAATGGTTACCTATTTAGTAAAACATGTTTTATTCAGTCATAGCAATGTCCTTTTCAACTTGTGTTGTCATTTTAGTGTAACACATGTTGCCTGGAAAACTGGGGGAGGAAATCTGCTTTACCCAAGACATCACTCAGATTTTAATCTTAAATACCTCGACACTGACGTACATAATGTGTGGCAAGTCAAGTAACTGAGTACAAGAGATCTAAAGGGACATTCAATGTCATTTACTTTGATTGCAATAATTTTGCAAATAATGTTGCAGTCACTCATTTCTTATACAAATTTGAGTTTGCAGTTTCAGCAACACCTCATGAATGTATTTCACTTTCAAACATAAATGATGGCTTCTACCAGAAAACATACAAATACATTTTTAGCTCATAAAATGAAACAAATAGTGTAGTGGTCAAATAAGGAGCCTCGAGCTTGTGGTCATATTCATTCAATCAGTCAAATTTTCAGTTTTAGTTTACATGCACTGTTTAAGGCCTAACTGAGAGTGGTTGTTAATCTGCTATTAGCCTAAAACACAATGAGGTGAAAAACAACTGCTGGAAATAGTCAACCGAGACAAACTGGATGTACATTTTTAGGTCTCTTATCATTTCTAAAGCCCAAATGACGCAAGAACAATGAGTGTGAGCTGATGGCTTGGCTTCCACTAACTGCGTGTTTGTGTTGTGAAAAAACAATGTTCAAAAATAATCGTACTAAAAAGATCATTGACTTTTATTTGAGTTTAAAAAACACTCTGGGTAATATGATAGTCTTGTATATGTATGGATATCACTTGATATAGCAGTATTGGTTTACAAAACTAATACAAATCAGAAGGGAGCTCACGTTACAGCGGACCTGTTAGCTACTGTATGTAAACACAATGTTTTCATACAGCTTGTATGGGCCTGTGTATACAGGCAACCAAAAGGAAAAGAGAAACACACACTCGATACATAAACTGTGGAATAATTCCTGTGAGTATCCATCATCTGTTTGTTTGGCATGTCATTGATTATCTGGAATATAAACTTTTCAACAAACTGTAGATAAGTGATAAGATGGTGATAAGAAACGTAGCCCAGGTAAGTACAGGTAAGTTAGCAGTTCAAAAACACACGTTTTATAAAAGCGAATAAAACATTAATTTTAAAATTAATTTGGACAATTTTTGCTCTTGCAACTTACAGCTGAGTAGTCCAGTATAAACCCCTGCAAAAACTAAATGTCTGGTTGCTTGCTACCTCGTTAAGTCACGCACAATAACAGCATGTGTTGTGTGTTTACTTTTTTCAGATCATGAATGTTTGGTTGATTATTTGTTCTGTGAATTAAAGTTTCCTGCAGGTCAGTAGTTTGGCTTGATGTGTGGGTTTTATCATGACATGTTGGGGTGTTTTCTTCCTCTGACGCACACGTGTACTCTGAGTGGCTGTGGATGGTCAGGGGGGGGCCTACTGCTGCAAGTGGTCCTGCAGGGGAAGACCTACCTGTTCTCTGGATATACAGGGTAACGACGGTCTGCGAGGCATTTTACAACTGCCATAATAGCTGGTGGATGTCTCCCCCAGTGACACACAGCTGGACCTTCTCCTAGGTCTGATCACGGGAACCTTTTCCTCGGTGCTGGAAATCCCACTCGGCGCTTCCCTCGACGGGTAATAACGGTCGAAACTGAGCCCCAGCAAGGAGCCAGAAACCCCCGCAAAGCAGGCGAAGAGCGGTCTGAGCAGCGCAGGCAGACTGCTCAAACTTGTGAAAGAAACAAGCCACACGATGCTGGCGAAAACCAGTATAAGAACACTGTGTTTGAGTTTGAGAGAGGGGATCAGCGTGAGCAGACCCACGCATCCCAGCACGAATAACAACCTGCCCACCATTTGCATCTGGTGTTGGTCCTCTCCCCATTGCAGAAACCGCAAAACCAAAAAATCCCCGAGGTAACACGATGCTGGCAGTGACACAAGCCAACATTTGCTGCTTTCCTTCTTTCTCCTCCTCAGGTAAAACGTCAGAAAGAAGAACGCACATCCTATGCTGAATAAAGGACTGATGGACTGGGAGAAGCCCGACAAAAAAGTCCGCAAATCCCACAGCGAGTCACTTTGCAAGCTCCTAGAGATGAGGAAAGAAACTGCGAAAATTACAAACGCGCCGACGTGGAGGGCAGAGACCTTTAATAATTTTGAATTGAGAATGTCTTGGTTGCAAAGCCTGCAAACGTGAAACAAAAATCCCCTCTCATGGTCCTGTTTAAGGGGGGTGACGCAGCTCTTCACATAGCCGTTCCTGAAGCCCTCTGAGCTGTTTACACTTCCAGCTCCGTCGTGGTGCCTTATTTTACTGTGCAAAATCTCCCCTTCCACCCGTGCAGCCATGGCTCGACTGTGGCCCCTCGTATCCACACAAAAGCCTCCCTCTTGTACTATTCACGCCGTATTAACGCTGAACTACATGACAGCAAACGCACTCCATGGTCAGTCAAACGTGCTCCAGCACTTGGACTAAAGAAAGAAGGTGAGATGTTGTTTTTACAGAAACGGAGCTCTCCGTGGCCGCCTACAGGCCACAACTCAGACTTCAGGGCTTTGTGATGTGTTGCTCGGAACCAACCCTGAGCTGTACCACAATATAACCTGAGCTAACACAATCGGTGCACACACGCAGGCTGGGATTAATGCACAATTCGTATAAAATAGATAAACTGAACTCGTTCAACAATTTCCTGCAATTTTAAACACGTCTCTCGGCTAAATCACTCACCACCACATATCATTTAAATCAGCCTGGGTATACTTGATTAACTGTATAACTAAACTAATATTTTACCGTCTTAAAATGCATTTATTTATTGGTCAAAGTGCTGCCCCTGCTTGTCGCTTGTCATCGTGTTGCTCTGGGATCGTTTGATACGCCTGCCTTGTTCTTGAAAGTAAACGATCGCCGATTAAACTGATTAACACAGCTGCTGGAATTGCCGAGTAGTGGACAGGCGGAAAAATATCTAAAATGTCACTTAATCATTTTTAGCAAGGTAAAAAAAATAAAGCTAAGTCAAAGTATTGTTCATATCTGGGATCTGATGCTCTTGCTAAATAGAGACACTTTCTATAAACGTACATTTTTGCTGGCATCCTTTACTAACATTAGAAAAAGTTTGAGTTGTTGTCAAGTGAATCGCTCTCTCCTGTCCACTTATGCAACTGATACGCTGTAACAGTCTAGTCTCTGACCTACCACAGACAAATAATAGGACTTTACCTTTGAAACAGTCAAATCTGACATTGTAACAGCTGGAAAAAAACAAGACAATGACTCCACACCACTTGTAGATGCCTCGCATGGATCAGTGGCATTGCTCGCTGACCCCTTAAACAGAACAGAGACACTTTTAATGTAATTAGTTTCACCCCTGTCTCTGCTGCTATGGCAAATTAATGTCTGCTGTGTCACAGGGACAATGGAAAGGTGGTTGCATCAATATATCATGTTTTATTACATGTAAAATACATGCAATCTATATTTAAATACATACAACAATACACAGCTGTCATGAATACAAATGCAACAGTACCATCTAGATTCTATATGTTCTCATTAACACTGTGGATGTAAGGATGGGAAACCTGCTCTGAAGTTAGCTTGGATATAAAAAAAAATCTGTTAGCTACTTTACTCTTGACTCAAACCATAAATGTCCCTCATTGTGTTGATTTTAATTTAAATGTATGTCACTGGAGACATGCATCGATGTGGGTGTTCACCACTGTAAGAATGAATAAAGTCAAAGGGTGTACTTGTAGTTATACAGTATGTTTTACAGATAAGTAGGTTTGCGAAACTCATAAGAATTAACAATTTACATCTAGACACCAAAACCAACAGTCTGATGTAATCAGTGTCTGAGTGTCATTTAACTGTCACTCAAAAAAACAAATGCACCTGCTGTATGATAGGACCACAGCGTTGCACAGAAGGAATATACTTTTATTATAATCAAAATAATGAGTGTAGTTTGTTCCTGCACATAAAGTATTTGCACTGGGATGAACTATTTACTGGTTTTGGTTTCTATATGGGATTTGTTCATGAATGAAAATCTTCACTTCACTTTGTGACTTCAGTTCATTCAGGTTTCCATGTATCCACTGTGTCACTAAGGCTAAGCTTCCACTGGAGGGTGCTGCACACCATTAACATGTATAGTAGTATGTGTGGAGGTGTTTTATTACAAATAGTTTCTTTGAGCTTGGGTCTGAAGACGTCTACAACACAGAGACCTGATAAAATAATAAACCTTGATCTGGAAGTTCACTATCCAAGACTTCAACATAGACATAGTGTACTCATTAAGTAATTGGTTAATTATGTCAAACATCAGTTTTGTAGATGTTTTTGAATGTAACTTTGTCTCCTTGTTGTGTTATGTAATATGTTAAATATAACTGCAGTGATCTTTTGATCTTTATAAACCTCTATATGTGTTTCTAAAGTGTCCTAGTCTCACATTATTCATGCATGTTGTTAAATAGACAACACAAGCAATTTGTTCTTCAGGCAGTAGTAATGATGTTTTGACATTATATACACTGGAAAACCAAATTAAACAAAATAATTGTCAGGCCTACTGATAATGAAATTAGTTGATGTACAGTCCAGTAATGAAATAATGCTAGCATACACAAGGTTGTCATTGGGGTAATTACTTGACACAGAAAAAGGTGAAGAAGCCTGATACAACCCAGCTTTAGAACAAAAAAACTCAGTCATTTTAGTCCTTAAACTATGTCTATAAACCTCCTCCATGGAGGAGCTATTAGCATGGTGTTTTAGTGGTTCTCACATATTTGTGAGAAATAACATTTACTAAAACAATAAAAGTCAGAAAACATTTAAATGTTGGTTCAGATTCAAAAACAACAACAAAAACAAAAAAAAGTTGATTCTCCTGCCTAAACCAATTAATTCTCTCTTCTCTCAGGTTGTCTCTGAAGTGAATTCACTGAATCTCAACCAATTTAGAGAAATGCTTAAATGCTACTTTCTTTTGAAAGGGCGTAATTTAAAAAAGCAATAATATTAACCTATTGGCACTAGTAGAGGCTTTTCATAATGATATTTATCAAAAATGAAGTTAGTGTTAGTGTTGATATGTGATGTGCCTTTGCTATAAAAAAAAATATATTTTTCTATTCTAATATTTAATACAATGACAGGCTATTACCAGAAGTATGCAAAATAAATACTAAAAACGTACAAGTGTTGCCTGAACAGATACTCCACAAAAAGTAGAAATACCACTTCAGGTTTTTTTTTACTATCTACTAAATACATGCTCCAAAATTTACAAAAATTTACAAAAGTCCTAAGAAAAGTATATGGTATTATAGGCCTCTATACTTACTGTAATGCATCATAATTTATTAGCTAATTATATGTTTTATTATAAATCTACATGTGCATATTGTAACTTGTAGTAATTCAAGCTGCCATATAAATGTAGTGTAGTAAAAAATATATTTCCCTTTAAATCGTGGTAAAGGTAACATAAATCGAAATACTCCAGTATAACTACTTCAAAATTGTACTTAAGTAAATTACTAGAGTTAATGTTCTGTTGTTACTGGTATTTACTGACCATCTCTGGCCATTACATTCTCGGCTTTTTAGAATGATGAGTAAGCAGTAAAAGTTTGGCTTTTGACTATTTTAGTTGCTATTTATGTCTAATTTGTGTGATTTAGTCACATATTTTTGTACGTGGTCTAATTCTTAAAATATATAACCTATATGTACTGTATGTGGGCTTATTATGTAATTAGCTCTGAGTTAGAAGGGAAGCTGCGTCCTGTGATTTTTGCGTTCGAGTTTTTATGTGCGCTGGTGTTTGACCCTTCGGACGCACGGTAGCAGTGATGTGGCTCAGAAGGTAATCTTCCACGTCACTAGGAAGTAGTGGAGAGACGAGGAGACAGCTCAGCCGAGGAAGCCTCTCATTTTTACAGATGTGAATTACCAAAACTGGATATCGAAGGCCACCTCGGAGGATAATAGTCGTGCAGTTAGGTATGTTGTGCAACTTATTCTTAACCAACGTTTGTGATGTCTCCTGAGCCGTGGTAATCGCTTGCGTTAGCTGAGATATGTAGCTAGCGTTACGGTCCTCCATTTCATTGCTAGCTAAGCACAAGCTAACCTGGCGTTAGCTAACGTTCGTCGGTAAACATGTTATCATATATATTAACGTAATGTAACCAGCTGAATAGTCAGATAAAGTTTTTGATGTTCGTGTTTTACTGAGGTTTTGCAGCACCATTGTTGGTGCTAACGCAGGTAACGCCATTGACGCCATGGTAGTAATGCTAAGTTAGCTGCAGTGTTGTAAGATGCTGCGTGTCATAGTTTCTTGACTTGTTTTAATGTGAATCACTCAACGTAACGCTGTAACAGCTGTTTTCTTTGTCGCACTGACAACAACTTCCTACATTTTGTTATTCAAAACTGTCACGTTTTACAGTATAAAGCTGCAGAAATGCAGTAAATTGTCTGAGCTTTCTAAACGTGACCTATTGAAAGTGATGGAGAAAGTATTCAGTTCCCTTATGTAGGGAAAAAGTACCACAAGGTATAATATAGGAAAATGTAAGTTTAGTGAATGCACAGAATAGCAAATTTAGACTAAAGTTGCGTTGTATCCGAACATTTTAACATTGCATTTTATACATTTCCCTTTGAACTGTGGTGGAGTAGGACTATTAAATGTCATAATAAATAATGTATACACTAGCAATAGTACAGTACTTGAATAAATCTACTTAGTTACTTTCCATTGTTGTCTCTTGATATGTAGTATGTTGTATGTATTCAAAGGCAGCTCAGCAGTAATTCAACTCCTCCCTTTTGTTATGTATCACAAGAGCTATGATATCATATCCTGTTCTCTTAGCGAAGAAAAGCCATTTATGAAATATGAAGCTCTTTATAACTGTATGTTAAGGTTATGTCTTATATAACCAAATCAATATGAGAAATATTTTATACTTCCATGAAGATTACCCAGACTTGTAGTTGTCACTGCTGTAAATGTGAATGATGTAAATACACATCTCATTTCCAAGTAACTTGACGGCATTATGTTTAATTCAGAGGCAGGTTTTATCTAACAACCTTCTAGTCCCAGTGTTTGATGCAATACAGTCATGTGCAAAAGTTGATACATTTAATTCTGTGTTTTATGTGTGTGGAAAAATGTAATAAAAATAATAAGATAATAATTCAATCACAGCAGGTCTTTGTATTGGCCCAACAACATATAACTCTTTATTGTGCCATTTTTTGTTTAACAAAAAAAAACAAAACGTGAGCAATACTAAGTACCCCCATGATTCTATAGCTTGTAAATCCACCTTTAACAGGAAGTAATCAGAAGTAATAGTGTCCTGTATGACTTTACCAGTCTCTGATATAATTGAGGAGAAGTTTTGGCTCGTTCTTCTTTACACCATTGCTTCTGTTTAGCAAGGTTGGTAGGCATTTGCTTATGCACAGCTTCTTAAGATGCCATTTAAGCAATTCAGTTGGGTTGCACTCATGCACACTTGGGTTTTGCAGCAGGACAAGAATCCAAAACACACCAGCAAGTCCACCTCTGAATGGCTTAAAAGAAAAACAAAAGTTTTTGGAGTGGACTAGTCAAAGTCCGGATGTAAATGCGGCCCCCAATGTGGCTGATTTAAATAAATTCTGCAAAGAAAACTTGGTTAAAAATTCCTCCACAGCGATGTGAAAGACTCATTACCAGTTATCACACATGCATAATTGCAGTTGTTGCCACCAAGGGTGGTTTTTTGTCAGGTTTGCTAACAAAAATGATGCTATATATATAGTGGATTTATCTGGTTTATTTCCTCATTTTCTGCAGCTTTTACTAAATCTATGTGAATATCTTTGTACCTATCGCTTGCATTTGCTGCACTTTTGCAGCGTGTTTGTGTATATGCATGATTTCTCCAACATTTACTGCATCTCCTTTTTATTCTTCGTTTCTCACAGGTATCCATTGAGCTGACTTCCCTGGGATTCTTCTAAACAGATACAAGCCCAGCAGCAAAATGACAGCTGCAGAGAATGTGTGTTACACTCTGATCAACGTGCCATCTGACTCAGAGCCCCCTTCTGAAGTCAGCCTCAAAACAGACCTAGGTAATGGTTCTTAATGTTAACTTGCATAACTATTAAACTTATTTCATCTTTTGCGAGGTCTGTGTGTTACTCAGAAAAGCTGCAGTCCATAATGTTTTTTGTTTTTTTTCATTAAAAATAACCAAAAATGTTTCATTAATAGTTTTTATTGCCAAGTTTCTAATAAAATAGAAATTACTTAAAATTACAAGTAAAATATTTTTATTAGTACTTTCAGAAAGGGTTTAAAAGTATAAAAAGCATAATGATCATGGTCAGGGTAGTAATGATAATAATCATCCTTCCACAGAAAAGGGGGAGATCAAGGCAAAGACTGAAGCCCTGAAGAAGGTCATAATTATGATCCTGAATGGTGAGAAGTTGCCAGGACTGCTGATGACCATAATTCGCTTTGTGCTGCCACTCCAAGATCACACCATTAAGAAACTGCTACTGGTTTTCTGGGAGATTGTACCCAAAACAACTCCAGATGGCAAGCTGCTGCAGGAGATGATTCTGGTCTGTGACGCCTACAGAAAGGTAAGCACACTGACACCCTAATGCACTGTGTTTACTAAATTTAAGTAGCCATGGTATTCGAAGAAACCAGATTCCTCAGGTAACTGGGGAACAGGTTTGCATGTTCTTGTAAACCTGGTAATTAGAAATCTGTGTATACATGCAACAGATGAGTAATTCGATTTTTTTTTCTTTTCTCTCTTATTTTGGCAGCGCAGTTTGAGATTTTACATGTTTTACAGACAAAAGATTTTAAGGCTTCCCAACTTTTTGTATAAGTTGGCAGAGTTGTGTACGCAATACGCAACATTCTTTTTTGTAGTGCACACTGTCTGATTTAAAGAAATACACACTTAAAATGTATTTCTTAAATCTTGAGATATATTTGGAGTACTTTGTTTCAGTTTTAATTAGATTTTGTGCAGCCTTGATTTTAAAAATTAGTCAGTATTGCCCCATGTAACTGTTTCATTTTACTGCTCCTCTCCGCTGAAAGTAGTTGAGTGGCGAGTGTCGGCACCTTTGTCATGCACATGTGCTCTTGTAAAAAGCTGATCAGAAAGCAGCTTAGGCGTATATATATTCTCATATATATGATCGTTAGAAATCAGCGTCTTTGAGAATGTGCATGTTAACTCACTAATGGTTGTCTTTCTGGACAATAGAATGAATGCAGTGTCCCTAGTACAAACACTGATAAAGCTGTGAATGCAGCAGGTAATAGCAAGCGAGCCTTCCTTTTTAGTCGATGTGCTCAGGAAAAGTGGACTTAAATACATAGTCTATCGTTTCTAATTATGCAACCTGCACTACTTTAACATGTAAACAAAATGCTGACTTCCGTAGTATACTTTTTGTGTCATGTTGTGCTTCCTGCACACTCTTCCCAATGTCTACGCTCGTTGAAACCAAACTTTAAATGAGGACAGTGCAGTGTGGGCAATGTCCACACTTAATTCTCCAGACACCACACACCACACAGAAAATGACCCAGAGCAAAGCTTTTCAAGTTATGGGTGGAACAAGCTCCCTAACTCCGCTCACTCTGCTGCCTCACTCCTATTATTAAAAAAAATGTTAAAGATGAAACTTTTTCCCTTATCCCTTCCCTTATTCCCTTATCTGGATCTTATCTATTCTATCTTTTCTAGATGGACAGTCATAAAAAGGATTTATTCATTTCTTCTCCTGACGCTTTGGTTCAAATGTCTTCTCCCTTACAAGTTGCTTTACATAAAAGACTTGGGAAAATTGTTAAATGTAAATATAATTTAATGTATGATTGGTCAAAAAAATCTATATTTATAATATCCTTTTAATTGTAACATAATGTGTAATACAACAGTATAAAACAAAATGAGGAGATTATAAGATGTTTCAATGCACAGATACTGAAACAACCAAATTTTTGGTTAAACTATCTATAATATAACACTTTTGTAACAACTTTCTTTCAATTTCAGGACTTGCAGCATCCCAATGAGTTCATCCGTGGCTCCACTCTGCGTTTCCTGTGCAAGCTGAAGGAGTCTGAGTTGCTCGAGCCTCTCATGCCAGCTATCCGGGCCTGCCTGGAGCACCGTCACAGCTATGTGCGCCGTAATGCAGTCCTGGCCATTTACACCATCTATAGGTACAAACTGCTAATGTTTTTCATTTCACAATACACATTCTGCTTTTATCAGTAAACAGCAAACAACTGATTGTATTTGTTTGTTTGTAGGAACTTTGAAAATCTCATCCCAGATGCTCCAGAGTTAATCCACGATTTTCTTGTCAATGAGAAAGATGCCAGCTGTAAGAGAAATGCTTTCATGATGCTGATTCATGCAGATCAGGTTTGTAGCGTTGAATCCTTTTCTTATTGTTTTTACTATTATGTGCCGCTAGTAACACAACATCAGTTTCAGGCCTAACTTAAATAGTGTCATCCACATTTCCACATCTCACAGGATCGTGCTCTGGATTATCTCAGCACGTGTATTGACCAAGTTCACACTTTTGGCGACATTCTTCAGCTGGTCATTGTGGAGCTGATTTACAAAGTAAGTCAAGACCTTTTTGTTATTCTGATTTCAGCTTTGTAGCACAAAAGTATACTATGAGAAGAGCTGCTTTAATGTCTACTGTTGCCTTGTTTGTTTTGTCTGTCAGGTTTGCCACGCTAACCCCTCTGAGCGTGCCCGGTTTATTCGTTGCATCTACAACCTGCTGCAGTCGTCCAGCCCAGCTGTTAAGTACGAAGCTGCTGGAACTCTTGTTACTCTCTCCAGTGCTCCCACAGCTATTAAGGTACATCAAGATTTTGTTATGATTTTTTTTGTATTTTTGCATTGTACTACACTAGATAGCAGTGATTCAACAGTCTCTTATGTATGCTGTGTGTTGTTGAACTCTAGGCTGCTGCCCAGTGTTACATTGATTTGATTATCAAGGAGAGTGACAACAATGTGAAGCTGATTGTCCTTGATCGTCTGATTGAGCTGAAGGAGCATCCCACTCACGAGCGTGTACTTCAGGTACTTTTTTTGTTGTGACCATGTTTACTTAGGTCATTGCACTGTACTATATATGAAAAGATGTGTTATTGAAAATAACATTAACCAAAATTGAATGTGTAAGAAAAACACTCTTTCCCATTACCTTTGTCTTTTATTTATTTATTTAAGGAGACCTCACGCAAATTATATGTATATGTATCTATTTTATAGAATTAAAAGCAGAAGAAAAAGTCAGGAAGATATTAGTATTTGGAAAAGCTATACCAGTTTTCTGTTTCTACAGTGTATCAGTTTTGTTAAAAGCCCTTTTTTTAAAAATTTTTTTTTATTCAGGACCTTGTCATGGACATTCTGCGTGTTCTTAGTACTCCTGACCTGGAAGTCCGAAAGAAGACCTTGCAACTTGCACTGGACCTTGTTTCTTCCCGCAATGTAGAAGAGGTTAGCGATATACACATTGCATCCATTATCCATGTTTGGTTGCTGTTTTCATATCTTAGCATGGACACAGAAAAAAGGGAATATACTGGAAATATAGTGACATCTATTTATTTTTTCAGTTGGTGATTGTTTTGAAGAAGGAGGTGATCAAGACAAACAATGTAACAGAACATGAAGACACTGACAAGTACAGGCAGCTGTTGGTGCGCACTCTCCACTCTTGCAGTGTGCGCTTCCCTGATATGGCAGCCAATGTCATACCTGTGGTGAGTTTCCTGATACTGAGATATGTCGAAAAGAAGATGCTGTTGAACTTTGTGATATTTGATAATATTTTTTTGATTCTGTGTTGATATGATTTACAGCTGATGGAATTCTTAAGTGACACTAATGAGGCAGCTGCTGCTGATGTGCTGGAGTTTGTGCGGGAGGCCATTCAGAGATTTGACAACTTAAGACCTCTCATCATTGAGAAGATGCTGGAAGTCTTTCATGCTATCAAAACTGTCAAGTAAGTTTTTAGAAGCACATTCTGGTGTACTAATAGAAAAAGTTCATGGAATTTAAGGAGATGATTTGTTGTAAATAACTACTACTAAGTTAGTTAATTATTAATTAAAGAGTTATTTTGTATGTATTAACTACCCATCCACTTTTAGGAGCTAATAGCACAATACATGAGGTTCACATGAGGCAAATGCAATACATAAAAAGTTAAGAAGATAAATAAGCAATCTCTAAGATGATAAAATTGTTAATTGTTCATTAATATTTTAATGGTTTGTGACCTTTGGCACCATTTTGTATTTCAGGATCTATAGGGGCGCGCTGTGGATTTTGGGTGAATACTGCAGCACCAAGGAAGACATTCAGAGCGTGATGACAGAAGTACGCAGGTCCCTGGGAGAGGTATGTTTGTCCTTTGTTATCAGAACTTAATATAACACAAGCTTACTAGTTCCAACTTGTCACAAATAGCTGACGTCTTTGTCGTACTCTGACAGATCCCAATTGTAGAAAATGAGATAAAGAAAGAAACAGGAGAAGTGAAGCCAGAGGATGAAGTCAGTGCAGCTCCAGCCCAGAAGCTGGTGACAGAGATGGGAACGTATGTTACACAGAGTGCCCTCAGCTCCTCCAGGCCTTCGAAGAAAGAGGAAGATAGGTAAACATTTCACACTGTGTGGAAATATTGTTATGAGACTGTATTGTTTATATGGAGTTTGAACATCAAACCGTTCACACTTTTCTGTTGTTCCAGGCCCCCACTCAGAGGCTTCCTGATGGATGGAGACTTCTATGTGGCAGCTTCTCTGGCCACCACTCTAACTAAAGTGGCCTTGCGCTATGTTGCTATTGTTCAAGACAAAAAGAAACAAAATGTAAGTTGTCATTTCTCGCCACACATAAATTTGATACCTTATTAAAAACTAAATACTAACCGACTGCCTGTTCTCCTAATCCCTGCTCTTTTGCCATGTTGTTGTCCCCCTCAGTCGTTTGTTGCAGAGGCCATGCTGATAATGGTCACTGTTCTGCACCTGGGCAAGTCTTCTCTGCCCAAAAAACCAATTACAGACGATGATGTGGACCGCATCTCGCTGTGCCTGAAGGTCCTGTCAGAGTGCTCACCACTTATGAATGACATTTTCAACAAGGAGTGCCGCAAATCCCTGTCACACATGCTGACTGTCAGACTGGAGGAAGAAAAACTGTCACAGAAGGTAATTACAGTTGACTCGGAGGTAGAACTTAAAACTTAACCTGCAGACAAAAAGGCACAGCTGAAGCATAAGTAGAGGAAATGGACACCTTGAAATCCCTCATTAGTATGAAAATGAGGACCCTACTTCCTCTTGGCATGCACATCGTTGCTGTTGTTGCACAGATTTTTTTGTTCATTTTGCACAGCTACAGCAGTTGTCTTATGGAATTGCTGCTGTGTTGATTCTTCTGAATGCTACCTGTGCCATTGTGTCAGAAATAACCGTGTGTTGTGTCTTTTGTGGCCACAGAAAGAGTCAGAGAAACGTAACGTAACAGTGCAGGCAGACGACCCCATCTCCTTCATGCAGCTGACAGCCAAAAATGAAATGACATCTAAGGAGGACCAGTTCCAGCTCAGCCTGTTGGCTGCTATGGGCAACACTCAGAGGAAGGAGGCTGCTGATCCCCTGGCTTCAAAACTCAATAAGGTACAACACAGACCCCACAGAAGTCTTATAATTCAACATAACTGAAAATTAAAAAAACATTATTGATAGGCCTTTTGTAAACGCTTTAAAACAAACATGTTTTGTGTGTTGTTAAAATTGATAATTAAATGTAATAATTGTTTGTCAAATTAGGTGACACAGCTGACAGGCTTCTCAGACCCTGTGTACGCTGAAGCCTATGTTCATGTCAACCAGTATGATATTGTGCTGGATGTGCTGGTGGTCAACCAAACCAGTGATACTCTCCAGAACTGCACTCTTGAGCTGGCCACTTTAGGTTAGTCCTGTTTATTTTCCTCCTCACTGTTCCTTGCTGGTCACATCACTAAACTAAGGTTTGTCATTCTACAGGTGATCTCAAGCTGGTTGAGAAGCCTTCACCTCTAACTCTGGCCCCGCATGATTTTGCTAATATCAAGGCAAATGTTAAGGTGGCTTCTACTGAGAATGGCATTATATTTGGCAACATTGGTAAGAGACACGTTTAGTGTCCGTTAAACATCATCTTTGCTTTGCTCTACATAAACAGAGCATGTTTTCTCATGTGTGGGGATGTTTGATTCTTTCTTCCCAGTCTATGATGTGTCTGGAGCTGCCAGTGACAGAAACTGTGTCGTCCTCAGCGACATCCACATTGACATTATGGACTACATCCAGCCAGCCTCCTGCACTGATGCAGAGTTCAGACAGATGTGGGCAGAGTTTGAGTGGGAAAATAAGGTAAGCTTTGTGTTCCCACGTTGTCTGACTGACATTGTTTGTTTGCTTTAGTTTTCATTTATCAAAACGAAAAAAAAAAGGGAGAAGTTCCTTAAGCAACCTTTTCTTTTTTCTTATAGGTGACTGTGAACACCAACATCACAGATCTGAATGAGTACCTCCAACATATCCTCAAGTCCACCAACATGAAGTGTCTGACTCCTGAAAAGGTCGGTGTGAGACACATAACAGAACTAAACAAATAAACAGTTTTTAATTGTTGAGAAATGATCTTTGTAGTGGTCTAATTATAACCACGTCCATTGTGTTAAACAAGTTCAAACTTTTTTCCTTCTATGTTTTACAAACTAGGCACTGTCTGGCTTCTGTGGCTTCATGGCTGCCAACCTTTATGCTCGTTCTATCTTTGGAGAAGATGCCCTGGCTAATGTCAGCATTGAGAAGCCCATCCACCTGGGCCCTGAGGCACCTGTCAGCGGACACATACGCATTAGAGCCAAAAGCCAGGTGGGTCAATGCTACTGTTCTGCAAAGCCTTGAGATGTAGAGGTTTGGTTGAATTTGTTGAGCTTCAGCTGAAGCAATGTGACAGATTAATCTTTTGGAATGATAACATTTTAGTTTGATACCTCAATGAAAATATTAGACAAACGGAAGGTTAAAATATGAAGTGGCATTAAGGTTTTCTGCTCTTGGCATTATGTATTATATCTATTTCAGTGTGTTGCAACAGAGTAGTCTGTTACAGTAAATCCTCCCTCCTTCATTCCACAGGGGATGGCCTTGAGCCTCGGTGACAAGATCAACCTCTCCCAAAAAAAGACAAACATCTGATCCATCTGATCCCCGTGACTTTCTAAAAGTCACCTGCTGTTTTATTGTTTCACCCTTTTCACAGCCTTTTCATCACAGCAAAACTCTGTATGGTCAGTTGCTTCTGTGCTGTTTTTTTATATCATCTCTGTCTGTAAACTACATCTAAATAAATCCCTGTCCCTGTTTAATTTTCAATAAACACATAAGAATGAGAAAACTTTGCTTCATACTGTGTTTACTGAGTAACAGCTCCATTATGGACATTCACTTGATTTAATTTTTTTTAACAAAGACAATGTTGACAAATTCTTTTTCATTCAATTTTTAGCTTAAATTAACCGTGGATAGTGAAAGGTTTCCTTGTAAATCTTGACAGTTTTTTTCCTGGTACTTTGTAGCTTTTAAAGTTTTGACTTGCAATAAAAAGCTACTGTTTAAATGTTTTTTTTTCTGGAAAGTTGTACTGTTTAACAAGTAATTTCAAATAGACTTGTTAATGTTTCGTGAAGTTGTGTCCCAAAGTGAAGGGACCACTGCATGGAGCTCCTGCTGTGTCCATCTTTTACAGCTCTAGGCTCTAATTAAAATTCCTCAGATGCCTTAATATGTCCTTGTATTGATGAGAGCGCGTTTCCTTTTAACTTAGGAGAATACATTATGGATATTTTAGGTGTACTTTCAAAGCCATCTGCAGGTTTTACTGTCACTGTGTTGATGAGATGGAGTGGATTAGCGCTGGCAGAGACCTATCTATTCCACAGGCCTTCCTGAGAGACATTACTGGGACTGTGCCAGATTAAAGGATCACAGCCGTGGTCATACATTTACAGTATCTGTGAAAACTGTCTCAGCAGGGGGTTGGATAAAGGTGCAAAGGTGGCTTTGACTTTGGAGCTTCATCTATAAAAATAAACAGCCTTTTGGCAGGTTTGTCACATCCAAGCTGCTGTGGGCAGCGTACAGTCAGTTTATTGTAGATATTACTCATCACATGAAAAACCCGTTACTTAATTTCTTTCACCCCGCCCTAACTTTTGAGACAAAAAGCCTGAAATTACAAAAAGTAGCTGTAGCTCTTGAGCCCCACTGATAATATGAATAAATAAGATATTGTTTGAAAAGAAAATCCTCTAAAGTTTCTTCTGAAGCAGCTTTTTGCACAAAATACAATTATACAATATGACAATTTAACAATTTTCAAGAAGTGGCCCGGGAACATTGTGTAAATGAGCAAGCTGTAACCAAATCATGCTGTCAAAATGATTTCTAGTTTTAGTTGTGTCTGGTGGAACTATATTTAAAATACAAAAAATACTATTTTATATTTTTGTAAACACATTGCAACAACACTAAAGGAGTATTCCGACGACAGTTTGTAAGTATCCTAAGATCAGATGTTTTGCACCTAACATATATTCTAACAACAAATGTTAATACTGTGGATGTGAATGAGCTACAACACTGAAGTTCACTGTCCACTCTGTCTTTTTACACTAGGTGGCGCCACAGGTGTCAAAGTACAGTGTGGTGCTGCTCTGCAAGGTTAAACACTGAAGCAGGATTTGTCACAAAATAACATGTTTGTGTAAAATACCGTTTGCTGGTTTGTGAAGCAAAGTTTGTCACTTCAGATAAACTGGCTGGAGCCTGCTCTGCAGGATCAACGCCAACATGTCAGTGACAGAAAATCAGAGTCGTTCACTTTTTATTTTCACCTCAGTGATGACGCCACATAACTCAAAATAGCAGAGAAACTGATTATAATAAAACATTTCTCTGCCTTTGTGAAGAAGAGGATGACAATTTAAAGTGTTGCTGGTGAACATGTGACGTAGAAAAGTGCTATGCAAAAATACATATATTTTCAAAATGTACTGAATCAGTTTGTATGAATTCCTCGGTGAAAAATGAAGACATCTAGAAATATTGTGGTGTAATAAATAACGAAGTGTTGCTTAGTTAAAGTGTGATGTGTAAATGCAGCTTGTGTGAATTACATGTGAGACTATCATTTGCCAAAAATAGCCACGTGGAACTGACGGAAAAAATAAAAATCATTTCAGCATTGTGCATTTTTTATTTTTTATTTTATTTTTTAATATTAAGAATTTAATCCCGTCCTTATGTGTGTGTGTGAGAATAAAGTCAACGTCCATCACTGAACAGTATAAGTACGCATGTATATTTTATGATTTCATCTTCCGCCGCGCAGTGAGGAAAGCTTCTGCGTTATGATGAGGACACATTTATTAACACTGAACGGTTACTGTTATTACTGTAAGCGGGCGTCGCTTCGTGAGTACAAACTGTGGCAGGAATGTGACTGCAGGGGTGTGTGATTGTAGACTCAGGACAGGAGAGTGGGTTAGGTGTGTGTGTGTGAGTGTGTGTGTGAGTGTAGGTGGGGTGTCGAGGCTGTCACTGCCTGTAGAAGGGCCCCTAGCGCCAGACACTAGTACTGGCTTGCTTCATTACTCCCACTATCGGATCCACATCTTGAACATCGCAGTGCTATCGAGGCTGAACCACGGTC
>OMLM01007840.1:58027-74615 GCA_900302695.1 Helostoma temminkii
CTGTGTGCTGTGCAGGGGTTTGTCTCCTGCCTGGGGAAAACCTAACAGCTGGTTGTGAAGTTGAGACTTTCCTCAGAACTATTGTGGGGAAGAAACATTTTTCTGATATCATGTTGTTAGATTGTGAGGTTTGGGTGGTGGGGGTGTGGAGAGGAGGGGTCTGGTCAGCCTGGGTGGGTGAATGGTCATGGACCATGTGGAATTTGGCCCTTCGGCAAAGGAAGTCCCTCTACTGCTGCTCTTAGGACCTCCTAGTTTTGAATGGAAAAACATGACCTATTTCCTGAATCACTGGAACTACGTGTGTGTGTGTGTGTGTGTGTGTGTGTGTGTGTGTTTAGCCAAAAACACAAAGTACCTGACGTAACTTTCACCAGGAATAGTTTTCAGCTATTTACCATCATTAACTGTAACACAATGTACAATATAAACCAGGGCTCCTACTCATAAGTCTGTACTTAACCCACAAAGCTTTCTTTGGAAATCTTTGTTGGCATTCTGATGAGGCTGCTAACAAACACTCTTGCAACACTTTTCACACAATCTTTATTTACTCTCATTTCTCATGCATATGGGTTCCATCAAATTCATTACTAGAACAAAGATTGTTTGCGATAGGTTGCTGGTGAGACAGTGTTATCATTGGATTTCATGTCATCAAGTGAGAATTTAGGTTTAATAGTCCAGTAAAAATAGACTACGTGAAGTAGTTTTACTGAAGCTCTACTTCTACTGTCCGACTAGGATTTAATAATTCAATTCAACGTTCAATTTGAATATCAAGGGTCTTGTCTTATTAGCTGCCCCACGCAGGAATGTGTGGTGGGGGTGGTTGTGGGTGACCACAACACCTTAACCATGAAGCATGTTTCAATCTTGGCTTACTGGAAAAATGTTTAGCACCGCAGCCCATATGCTAACTGAGTTACAGTATGATGCCAGCACCGTTTTAAATGCAGCTATCTTCTTAAATGCTTAACTGTCTTCACTAAATTACTCATGAACACAAGTACAAGCAGCTGTAAAACGGCTGCAGGAAGTAAGTGTACTAAACAGTGTTATCATTTGATCAATCAACCATTTAACCTTTTATATTGTTTTTGATGCAGGTTCTATGGCGACAAGCCAGTCATTTCTGAAAAGGTTCGCCCATTGCTGGTTTTAAGGGTGCTGAGCAGAGTCTGACACAAAAATGCATCCTCACTGTGCTGAAACGAGGCTTTGTGGAAGTCTGTGGAGAAAAATGTAGCTAGTAAAAAGAGCGGCAAGTCCCCTGGAGCTGCTGGTCACCGTAATGCCAAGCATTTGACTCAAGCTGAAATAGCATTAAGATGGCATAACATTGAGTCATCTGACAAAAGTTGTGGAACACAGTGTGTTGTTTAATGTGACGTCTGTAATGGAGGAAGCATCCCGAGTAAGCATGAGTCATGCTGACATGTGAAGACTACGAGTGTGGTAGTTTGTCATTCTGTAGGTTTTTAAAAATCATGCCTTTTTTACTAGGTAATGAACAAAAGTTGCTAGAATGTGATATCTCTATTTGCTCACTGAAAAACATGGTGTTACTTGCTCACATTCTTACTAATATCAGTGTGGTGGCAGCCCTAAGATTAATACATGAGAGCAAAACATCTTGAGTTATCAAGTCCAGACAGATTAGTTAAGGATTTTTGTAGACCTCAGCTGGATTTACAGCCAAAGTGAAAAAGTGACCCAGACTCCTTTTCTGCGTATCTTGTAATTTCGAGCATGGCTTTGAGCACTTGTACGTAAGGTCATTTATGTGACATGTTGCCATGAGTAGAAAACAAGCATTATAAGCGTAGTGGTCTATGGACATGTGGAGACAAGGTGTAATAATGGTAGTAGTGTTTGAGCAGTGTGCGGTGCGCCCTGTTTCATGTGCCTTTCTCAGAAACAGCCGCAGGTGGTTTGACAAAGTATTTGCAGCGACACTTTTGTGCATGTGTGTTTAAGACTTACTTTAGAAGTTTTGTTGCATGTACCACATGTGACATACTCTCGGTCCATTTTTGGATACAAGCTGTTTTGTAATTCTCTGTCTGGCTCAGTGATATGTCACATGCCATACCGCTGAGTACAAACAATTCCATTTATACCCTGACTAGCGTTTCTACACCTCCTTTAAGGGAATACATTTTTTTTCTTCGAAATGGAAGAGTTAACTATATGAGAGTAAACTCTCAAGGGGTGGGGGTGTGTGAGGGCACTGTTACGAGTTCACTGTTTGGATAGCTCTGCAGGTGGGACACCTGTTGCTTTCTCACAGAGCAGGACCATAATCAGAGAAAATAAACCGCTCATTGGTTTTGTACTGTAAAGTATTTAAAATGAATATCCTATTTAAAGACGCAGAAGAAAAACTTTCAGCCCCATGCCACCTAGAGAAAAAAGCAGGCGTCTTTGGCGGCTTGTGACTATGACAAGTTTTTTGACTGTTTTTGTGAATGGTTTCACAGCCTCTTAAGTTGTGAATCATCCGTCCGGTTGACAATATCTGCAAGCACAAAAATGAAACAAACCCACTTAAATGCTCTCATAAACAACATGCGGTGTGTATATCGCAGTTTAAAAACAAAATACTCTTATTCGTTTGATGGCAAACAGCTGTCGTTCTAAAATCTTTTCCATTTAAAGTGCCAGTGCTACACACACACAATAATAGCAGCTTAATGTTACTGCGCTCCAGTAACAACTTAACAGTAATATTTAAAATAGTATTTTGCATATACTGAGGATGAACACACACAGTGCCTTACTTTCCATATTTCTGGCCACAGTCCATACACACAAATATCAACTTCCCATACAAAAAGATATGTGTGTGGTTTGTCATTTATCAGGATTTCTTCTTTTCTTCTTCTTCTTTATGCAAAGTTAATGTAACAAGGCTGGAACCTACGTGTACAGAAGTTGTTTAATAATTTTAAAGTAAGTTAATATTTACTGGTAGAGAAACATTTGTTCTCCCTCTTAAAACAAAACATTATCAGTCCCAGGGTCGGATAATGCACATTGACCCGTGAACATCAGCGGCAAATGGAAGTTTATTCTGTGCCCCAGTGTTGTTTTGAAAAAGCATTAAGTGTGCTCTAATGAGAAACCATTTAAAGAGAACCTTTCAGAAATTAAATCAACCGGCTGTAACAGGGTATTTCGTATTTTTTTTACTCTCATTCTTCTATTTCCATCTCCCTCTTCTTCATATGTTATTACGCATGTGCACATCAATCATATTTCTATATTTGTGATGTTCACATACTTCAGTTAACATCAAACTGTAACCAAATGTTGTATATTTCTATAAATGATTTGTGTGACACAAGCAGGTGTAAATTCAGCATGTGGTTTGAGTTTGTGTTTCCCTGAAGCATTAGCGGCTGTGGTACACAGAGGATGTATACCTCTAAGTTATAGTTTTCTATTCGCCAGGGTGGTGATGACTCAGTTCTGTGTTGCATGGTACGTGTCATTGTGTGCTGATGTTACCCGTATAGGTTTTATTTTGTTTGTTTTATTGATGGTTTAGCATAAAGCTGGAAACACTGACTGTCCTATACATACACCACCCTATATCTAAATAAGGCCACACTTACTTAAATAAGTTAACCATACAGTTTGTCATGATTAATGGTTCCCAGAAGGTGGATCATAATGTTTGAGAACTCCTGAGATCTTTCCTGTAGCACCACCCTCAAAACAAGCAAATCTTAATCTGATATGCAGATTCTTGCTACGTAGAGGATGAAGCATTTCACTGCAAACACTGTGAAGCTTTTCGCTTGCACCTCTCTCAGGCAAAAATTTGTTTGTCGCACAAGTTACATCCAAATGTGATGGGCTTTGTACCTCGATGCTTCGAAGAAGACTCATCTCTCCAGTACAACCCCCAGGACAAATTGATATGTATTTTTACCCAAAAATATGAGAATTATTAGATGTAAAGTAGTATTGTTAGGTGATAAATTTGTTTATATTTTCTGTCGTCCAGCACTTTTTAATTGTGTGATGTGATGCACTTTATTGCAGCAACAAGGGCCTCCAGAGAGGCCTTACATTTTAATCTTCTTTAAATACATGGATAAATACAATCCCGTTGCTTAGGTCATTTTCTGGAATCTGGCTTAAGGCCACACCATAGGAATGTTCATGTAAAAGGGAGTTTGGACTTTGTACATACACTCCCACCCATCTGGGAAAGCTCAAGAGAGTAGCAGGTCATCCTCCTAGATAATGAGAAGCTAATGACTATCCAGGGAGAACGACCATTCTTACTAACGTACGATAAAGAAATTCTTACAACATGAGCTGCAGCTGGATTATTCATTCATATATAGTCATTATTATATATTGTGTGTTCATATCTGCTGTGACAGTGTTTAGTCAATCTAATACAACAGTAGATTAATTGTGAATTATATGAATTAGTAATAAATGTATGGCGTTTACATACATAATGCCTCACCATCATTTCACACTGAATATCACTGTCCTTTACCTGTGTCACTGTTTACTCGTATTCGTATCGTAGTCAGCTTGGATCCATACTCACATGCTTGTACCCACACTACTACTTGAAAAACAATGGATATTGCTAACCTTCCTTTTGTAAGTGTGCTTCCCCATTGTGCACACTTCTCCTGTTTGTTGGTTAACATTCAGTATGTGTTTGTTATAAATCAGTTCTGTTTTGTTCTTCCAAAATATCACTTGTAACGTAGTTTTGTGAAGAATTGTGTGACGTTACTCTTTACATAGCCATTATCTTGTTCAGCAAAAGGATTTTAGTCCAAACATTGGGCTGTAACATGTTCAGTACATGGCAGGTGTAAACATACGGTATGACGCCCTTCTCAAGTCAAGAAAAATGATTATCAGAAAATACCCCTTCATCTCATCCACTCAGCCTGCAGTGCTCTGACTCATGTTTTGCCATAAATGCAAAAAAAGTTAGAGGGGCTTTTTGTGAGAAATCTTCCAGAGAGGCTCAAGCAAACTATCATTATTTGTAAAGCTTGTGTAAAATCTCGTGTGTATTACAAATAATGTAATTTTGTATATTGTCAGTAACCAGGTGCTCTTGAAGCAGTCCTGTGATGCTTTCTGAAGCACTTTCTCAGCTGTGTAAAGTAGAGTTGTTCGCTGGAGGTCGAGGTGTCGCCCACCAGAAATTATAGAGATCAAACGATAACTTCTCCTCGCTCTCTACCGGTATGCCTCTCTGCAACAGACATAAATATAGAATAATACTGAATAATAATGAATACTGCAGCACATACGCACACAGAGTTGTGCCTCGTATAGACTTAAATAATGTAGGGCAGACCGTGTTCTTAGATTAATAACATTTGTGTCAAATTTATGTATTTTTTTACTTCTATAGGGTTGCATGTGTTTAGACAACATTTCACATTTGGCAACTTCTTCTTCTTTTATTAAAACATAAAGTCAGTACAAAAAATGTATACATGCGTATGGACGTGCATAAATATGCATCAGTAGGTTGGAGACATTGACAGACATTTATATTGTTATATTATTTATAGTGGTATATTTTTATATCTTTATAGGAGAATTGGGAGCAGAATGACATGAAAGATTTTTGTCAGAGAAAAAACAGAAGCCATTACTATGTTTGAACAGATTAATTTTGATAGGAGGTTTCCACTTTATCTCTTTAGTTTGTCTCAGATTTCACCTTTACGCTTCCTGTTTGTCCATTATGTTGTTTATATATAAACACCTGGACACCTGAGTGAAGAAATCCTGCAGGTAGTTTTATGGATGCATACTACAGGCCTGGCAACTCACCACCAGCAAGGACAAAAGTCAGACAATCTGATCTCTGTGTGTTTTCTCATAAATGGCTGTTGAGTATTTATTCCCAACATTTTTTCAGTCTTAAATGTAAGAGTATACACATTAACTGCGTAAAAATGTATATTCTTAATATGACCTTTAACTGTAATTGTATTTTGAGGTTGAATTTGCATTTTAATCATTGTTATATATCAACAGTTCATGAGTATTTTGTAGCATTTCGCTCTGGTAGGTAAACAGAAAAGTCTGTTTCACCTGCCATATCCTCACTTGTTTTCTGGTCACTGCCCCTCAGATAGTCAGACAGACATAGAGGGTAGCGAGTTCCTCTGTGTTGTTTTTGGCTATTGTTCTGTAGTCACACATCTGTCTGTTTCAGAATAACTGGCCACAGTATCAGGTCTCACATCTCAGAGTCATATAACAACAACTTTGGCTATGGGAAACTGACATGCTGCTTATTTTAGCAGCGCATTTTCCACAGTCTCCTAACATTTAGCAACACACATTTATGAATAAGTTTTGATGCTGCTGCTGCTAATGTGTATTTTCTGTTGCTGATTGACTGTTTCCATGTACCTTAGTTCGTATAACACTGTAGATGATGTCTGTGCTTGTCACTGATGTTGGGCCTTCAGCTGCTTCCCTGGCAGCTAGCAGACATTTGGCACACCCTATGCAGACAGTTTTCAGAGGTCTGTGGGACACCTGCTGTCCATCAGGGGGAGGTGAGGCATGGAATGAGACAGCCCCTCAACAGGTGACAGTGTAATACAACTCAGTGCCCAAATGTGCTGATGACAACAGCCATGTGTGACTTCTGTCCTCAACAAGTAAGCTTCTGAGTCTCTTGCACTGCTAAGATACCGGATCACAATCAGAAAGGCTCTTCAGGTACATGTGTAGATACACTTGGGAACATTTGAGTTGAGTTGGTTGAGTCAGCTGTTGTGTTACACTGATCTAACACACACGGCAACTGTATGTGACCCTGTGTTCTCAGCGCCAGTTGGTGCAGGCAAACACGATGCAGAATTTCAGATTGGCACACTCCAGTGCACAAGTCAACAGCTGCCTAAAAAGCATTTGGTTTGGGTATTTGGTTTTACCAAAACATTGTTCATTCACAGCTAGTCCTCCCTGGATACCGCACAGCTCAGAGCCCGTCAGTCAGTTCAGTTTGTCAGTTGTTTTAGACTTTTCTAGAAAGATGTCGTTGTCCACCGGATCAGCTTCGCTGTACCTTTGACATAAATGAATTGTTTGAGGAGTGAACAAAATTTACCTTAAAACGATTTCAATTTGATGCTTTGAGGAGGTTTCTACAGGCTTGGTCCCACCAGAAAGTGTCACGGAGAATTTCATCCCTGTCTTTTCATGTGTCTTTGGTTCCAGTAATTTTGTGACATAGTGACTAAGCTTGGACTGTGGCTGATGACCTGTCCACTAACAATGTGCATAACTGGGAATATACAAATGTGATCTTAGCACTGTTTCATTGTGGCACTTACATTTCACATTATGGGAGAGTAATTGAAGGGAGGAAAAAGCTGAGTTGGCACTTTGTGTGCTGTTATAAACAGTGTGACTTTGAGCTTTTTTACACACAGGGGATCTGCTGGCTTTGAAGGCCATACGATATGATCTATATTGATACATGATTTTTAATAGTACGATAGCTGTTAAAGATTCATGTTTTTTGAGCTTGAATCTTGAACAGCTATCATACTGTTTAGTGACCTGTTGCATATTCAATTGCATTTTACACTTAGCTGTGTGTGTTTTCTAACAAGAAGTTGTACTTGTGACCTATACTTCTGTTGAGTATGATCATTTTTTTATGCCCGTGTAAAAAGCTTTAACGATGTTGACGGGGCAGGAGGGGAACCTACAGAGAGAGAAGGGAAGATGCATTCATTACAACGTACATATGCATTTGTATAGTTTTTGTGTAGTTATAACTTTTTACTGTTAATTTGTAAACCAGCCCTTTAGATCCTGTGACTAACTGACTTCCAGCGCTAATCAGCATCCCATTATTTGGCCAGTCATACGGTTTTCCTGAAAACCATAGGCTGTAGACTGTGAGCCACACTCCACTGAGTGACTTTGTATGGGTTTTTGAAAACCACACAGTAGTGTCTCTGTCCACACAGCCACTGCAGTAGCTGGTGTCCTCTCACTGAGGCATCACAGTAATGCTTTGTTGGTGCACGCATGTGCAGTGCTACTTCTGCACAAAGACAAGCAGAAGAAGAACTGAATAAGGCCTAGAAACACAACAAACATATGCAAAAAGACTCTACTGTCTGAGACAACAAGGCCTGATTATCAGGCTGCGACAACAGTGTCATTTTTGTTATTGCTATATATATTGTGTTTTTGAGCACAGACTTTCTGGATCTCTTCAATTGGTATTATAATCCTATAATCCCTACTCATTATCTCCACATCTTTTTCACTGATCTGTCACTGCCTTGTTTCAGCTATCCTTTACATCTATTCCACTTCCAGTTTTGATACAGTACACGTTAGGTTTTCTCACCTGCGCAAAAGGAGGCACTGATGAAGATTTGCCAGAGTAAAACACAGTCAGAGAGAATCATCATGTCTTTTTACAGAGTTAGTCCTATCAAGAAAAAGTCATTATTTCCTGTCCCTCCCAGCAGAACAAGGAAGGGCAAGAGTGAAAACTGCATCGATAACCCGTCAATGGCTGGTCTCAGGGCAGGTTTAATTCAGGGAAGGGGAACATTATGTGATGTCACATGGTCAGATAGAACAATCAAGCTGATTCACACAGTTCTCAGTCTTTGTGTTGTTTTGTTTAACCAGTTTATAGACTTTACACAGGTCTACAGTTATAATACTGCGAAATGTACCTACAGAACTCAGATAAAGAAGCAGATTGTAGTGTGACCACTTTAGAGCAAACAGGCAGCTTTGAGCTGATGGTAAAAGGCCTCTAAATGGCAACTCTTTGATTCCATACCTTTGAGTGGGTTCAAAAGTGTTCGGAGTCCAGCGCACATTGATATTTAGCAGGGCGATTGAAGTCTTAATGCCAGAGAGGTTAGAGGAGAGCAGGGGGTTGACAGTGCCAGGAGTTGGCCTACTTGGTGGGACATTTATCCTCTGCTTTATTCTCTGCATGAGTGCCACCCCCAGCTCCACAGCCTTGAGTCCTAGTGGGGCTATTCAGCACATAGTATGTAGCTTGATTTTATTCTAAAATACAATGGTATGTCAATTATACTTGCACTGAACTGGCTGAGTAAAATATTATATAATATAAATTGTAACAAAAGATTATTAAATCATGGTTTAAAGTCCAAACATTTCCACAAAACTGACATACTTTCAGAGGCAATAGAACGTATGTAAGCTCATTAAATTTTAAAATGATGAAGACAGAACATGCACTATACACTACAAACAGGACTTAGCATATGATGAGACTGACTGAGTGGCAAGAATCAGCCCACCAACAGGTTATACAACTTGCCAGAGAAAAGTACTAAAAATATAAAGAAACAGCGACTGTTAACAATGCACTGGTATGTACTGTAACCCTAGTGCTTATAATAACATCTGAGTTATCCTTAAAGAGTTTCACTGGTCTGTCTGCATTTAAAGACAAGGCAATGATTAAAGAGACAGGCTATTGATTTGTTGCGCATTAGAAGGAAGAGAAGTGATGTGCATGGGTTCATTTAATTTGGCATCAAGCCAAGGCTCAGTGCTACACTCAGACAACGTTCTGTAATTGTAAACATTCAGTCAAAGCGTTGCTACTGCAGATATTGAGCAGACCATGTGATCATTACAGAGTTGATTTAAGACTTTTGAACTTTTATTAGTATCATGTAACTCTTGCAGCAGCGTGTAGTCTCAAAGTGTTCCCATCTTCTACAGAACGCTTCCCAACAGTCTTTTAAGGCAGTGCGCGCTCACTTTCTCTCCATGTGTATTAGGTGTTGAATAAGTGACCTTTTTGGTTTGTATGAGCTCATGGGAAAAGTGGGTGTTTCCACAGGAAGTTAATGCCTTTCCCTCCCCCTCTTTTTCTCTTGCTCTCCCTCATGTAGCCTACAGTCTCCCTCCCCCTCAAACCTTTCATTCTGTCTTATTTTTTCCACTATTTCTCACTTCCAGCACTCTTAAGTACTCAACACAACAATGGTCCCCTTACACAAACTCCTGGGTTACTCTTGTGAAAACCAGTGAAGCATGAGAAGAAATGCGATGATGGAGGAGGACAGATAGTTTAAAGATGCAAGGAATTGGTCTTCACATCCATCTGTTTAACATTAAACCCTTATGGTTGAGTTTTTGATTACTGACAGCTGTGTTGTCCAGGACCAGAGATTCAGCAGAGGTTAAACCTGGACGGGTTTAAGGCAGGAAGTGATACACACATATCCCCAGTCAGATTTCTGTTTTCTTATATCAATTCCCCATGCTACACTTCTGTGGTTTAATGCTTAGGTAACCAAGAAAGCTTCGACACACATTGCAGTTCAGTGTATTGACTGTATTGAAAGGTTACAGGCGAAAACTAAGACAGTCACAAATATTGATGCCACCGCACGTTTTTGATGTATTTATAAGCACCTACAATACACGAGTTGGTCTTGTCATGATGATATCTGGAATCGATTATCATGATCTGTCACTTTCTGCTGCTCACTAGCTGAGGCTGAAGCTTGGCAGGCTCCAGACTGTCTGGCATGGAGTTTGTGTCCTTAATTGAAATTGCTGCATTTGGCTCTAGCCCACCGAACAAGTCTTACAAATGGCATGTTTCACCTGTCAGCTGGAGGGCAACCCCCACTACCAGCCTCGACTCATGTGGGGGCCACTCCTTCTTCTTGGTGCTGGCGTATCACTCTGTGAAGCAGTTAGTGTTGCTGTGTCAGCAGAACCAAAAGCAAAGCCCAGTCTGGTGGAGGTAAAGCTATACACTCAGCATAAGAGAAGATGTATTTCCTGATAGTGATTGAATTTTTTTCTAGTGCAAGCGTGAATGTTGACACCTGTTTTTCAGTCGGCCTTCTCATATACCTACCAAAGTGCGATGGACATGTATTGCACATGTCTTGTAATGTAGCGTGGCTGCTGCTGAATCTTTACCAAACCAATGAGCACTGATCCCTGCCGCACTGCCAGGATGCCGTTTAGAAAGCGGCATGAGAACGTTTCTTACAACGTGACCCAGTCATTGTCTCCATTTTTCATCAACAAAGCTCCCTGATTAAACCTAACTGACAATGTGTTTTGTCAACTTTTAGCTGTTTTTGCAAAATGCATGAAACCACATTGAGCTCACACTTTCACACCCACTCCTTTAGCTAGAGCTATTTTTTGCATCTTATTATCTTTTCTTCACAAATTGCAAAACTCGCCTTGACTAGATGGTTCTTTGGTCACTGAGAAACTCTGGCAAAGACGTATGATCGGTGAAAAAGCTTTGTTTTACGTGAGGTCTCTAACAATTCTTGAAAAATCTTGAAAATCTCTTGTAGTATTCATCTGCTTATGAGAGAAAAATATAGCTGAAGGCTCTGGTGTGTTGTGCGTGGAATGCGGAGGTTGGGGAATTTTTTAAATCTGCCGATGTTAACTATTTTTTTTCCCTAGAAAAACACAATTTAATGGTATTCAATCTACATTTTTCTGTAATTAAAGAACAACTATGGCTGATGATTTTCAAGTCAAGGTCTGTAAATTCTCCCTGGGCATTGGGCCATATGCAGAAAGTAATTAACTTCTAGCTATGTTGATGACTATTTGTTTTAGCTCAGCATTCTCTCACATTATGACAGTAGGTAGACCCACCATTTCCCCTCATCTGTGTAGGTACAGTTCTTAATTAATCGCCTAAGGTTTTTTTTTTTTAAACTCTCAGTCGTGTCTGTGTTGGTGCTGAATCAGTGAATTTGTGGTCTGTGTAGTTAATTATGTTATATGGGTTAACAGTTAAGAGGTGGCTCTAACCAAACGCACAGGATAACTGACAGAGATGGAAAACGATCTATATTTAGTGCTAGTGAAGCTGTTTGTGTGGAGAGGAAGTGGGTGCATAGTGCAAGCATGATGTTGATTACACGCCTACACATATCACCCATTCTTGCTTTCCTTGAGGCAGGCAACCAGCATTTGTAAGAGACTGGATTTATTGCTTCAAAAGAGAAACCTGGCGCCTCAGTATGTATAAATTCAAATTATGAAACACTACATGCTGGACCACATATGCCATGTGATGCTGATACTGAACATGATTTAGAAGACAGATACACCTGCACACTGCCTGATGCTATCTTTGTGGTTTATTTTACTGCAGAGATTTGTACATTTCTAGTCATTAGGAAATACAATAACAAGAATCGGTTAAAAGATATGAGCATAGACTTTGATAGCCATTGTCTGGGATTTTTTTCCAAAAATCATTTAATCTGAAATAAAAATAGAAAAGACAGTTATCAGTAGTGAAAGTATTAATTAGTGGCAGCACTTGCTTATTTTCTCTTGCTTAGCATAGAAAGCTGAGCTGCAGCTGAGTCTGATCCACTGGCTGTGTATTCATGGTGAAAACAGGACTCTGTTTTCCTGGTGTGAGCTTGCATGTGCTGCATGTGGGTGGAGGGCTGGGATGTATAGTTGGAAATCTAGAGGGGAACTGAGTGACAGGTTTGGACTTTGGTAGGTAGGTGGGGTAGGGGAACATGCTCTCTGTGACATCACCACCGCCCGAGGGCTCGGCTGGACCAGCTGCCTGCTGCAGAGGTGGAGTTTCCTTCCTGCAGAGCAGACTGGGGCTGAGCGTGGCCCGACCCACCTTGCTATCAACAGCTAAGCTGTAATGCAGCTTGGTTCTGCAGACCTGTGAATTCCATGCTCATTGTTTGGTTTTGTGCTTTTTTATTTTGAATTATCTACTGATTTTGCTTCAGCACCTGCTGCTTTGCTTTTATATTTGCTGATTTGCTTTTATACCTTTGTTTGGTAATCCACTAATGATATTAGTCCTCATTTTATGGCTCACAAATCCATACACTCATGATGATGTCAGCACCAGCCTAATGACTGCCTAAGTTGAGTTGTTATTTTTTTGCATTATGTGAAATGATAACAGCAAAAATGTATCTGTTAAAATTCACCTCATCTTGTGAAGTTGCTGGATCACTTTTGTTGCAAATGCCTCAGTAGTTTATGCTATAGTTGAACAATGACAGCTGAATGTAGGGCATTCACAGTGAGCGTTGTAAGATCTGGTGCACATGCGCCACTGTTAGGCATCAGTGTGCGTGTGTGTGTTTACGCTCATACATGAAGAACTGAGCTGTTGACCCCAGTGTTATTGTCAGCTGTCTTCTTGTGACAACTGTGAAATATTTTGTGGAAATAGGAATCTAGGAATCCGTCTCCCTCCTCAGTACGTACCTGTGAAATAGTCTGGCAGATAACAGCGAAACTGACGTCACAGCTTTTCTCAGTTGCAAAAGGATTGTTTATCATCTGAAATGGTTACGTATCTAGTGTATTTCAATGTGATACTTGAGTTTTAATGTAAATAAACTCTGTGGCTTTCAAATATGAGATTTGTTTTAATGTTTCTGTTGTATGTCATTGTAAAGTGAATCTATTTTCAACATTTTTGCTTATTAATAATTTATTGATAATAAGATTTACTGATAATGAAAAACATTTGTTATATTTATACAATGATGTATTTTATCATCCTGCTTTGTAGACAAATAATAATAAAAAAAAGTTTGTCTTATCTTATTTAAAGAATATGTATACAAAGAAACATTCAGTCCTAATGCTTCGGATGCTTTGTGATATTTGACGCTTTTTGGTCAGTGGATAAAAGTACTAAGCTTGTAGTAATAAATTGTAAGCGTGAATGCTCCTGAAAAGACTGGGGCATCTCTACTCAGCTCAGCCAAACTCATCGTGCTTTAGAAGCCTGTTATATCTGATGAAGTCATGGACTATTAAAAGGATTTATAGATCGTATTACTGGGCATGACTCAGGCTGCCTCCTGTCACATGATTATCACTAGTCTTCCTGAGTCATATTGCACTCCCTCACCTACCTCTTCGCTCTGTCGCTGCCCAGCTAGTCTGAGCTACAGCCCCAGTTAGAGCTGGCTCTGGTGCTGCTGGCACTGCAAAACAGCCTCATCTATCATGGGAAACGGCTCTGGGAGAATCAGCTTGGACAAAACAGAGTGCAGCAGCTACACTACCTATGAATGTGGAGGGAGGGGAGGAATAGCCAGAGGAGTGCAGTGCTCAATGCGGCTGCCTGAGGTTGACAGAACAAGAATAAGAGGTTGACGGGAAGCTGAGGTCACGTGCTGAAGCGATGGCTGGGAGAGGGGTGGAGAAAAGGATGAGAAACACAAGGAGGCTTTTTTCTTCTTCTGTCTCTGTCTGGTTGTGTGAAGGCACACAGACAGTGTAGTGAGGCACATTCTAGGGTACACAGTAATACTGATGAATTATTAAAAAGCGGTGAGTGGATGGTGACATAGACCAGCATGCTAGCATGCTGCAGAGCGACAGGAGGGATTATCTGCATCTTCTGCCTCAACAGAGAGCTGCAGGTGGGAACGTCTATGCTGATGAAATAAGAGTCAACACAACTTAAACACATGCAAAGTATGTTCAGCTTCAGGGGGATTTTTGAGGCCATGACTGATTCTGTTAATTAGCAGTGGAAGGAATCCAATGGTGATGTATTGGCCAAAGATAACATAATGAAACACTTAATACATGTAACTTATCAGCCAAGGTAAAAGTCGATACTGTGGTATCTCTATATACATAAAAAATGATTCCCAAGTTTCTTTTTTTTTATCTGCATCAGCTGTCTACCTATTATTCAAAGAGATGCCTCATCTGCAACAAAACTAAATAACTGACATTTTTATTTGGCTTCTTGTTAAAATGACAGGGAATCTTGTCTGGATGTTTTTATTCTTGTGATCTCTGTGTTTTTGGGTGTTGGTTTGACATTCCCCGAGCACTCCACCAGCTGTCACCACTTAACTAGTCCCCGAGACGAGCGAGACCTACAAAACATGGGAAAAATGTAAAAAATACATGACTCCTCCTCCTCCCAGATCTCTCGCCCCACCCTTCCAGTTTAGGTTTCTAAGAGACCAGATACTGGCCACAGAATGAAAGAGTCAAAGCCTTTAGGAGTGAGGAAATATCTTGTAAATTTGTTTTGATCATAAAAAATTGGCCTGCTGTCTAAACCTAAGCAGTGTTTTTTGTGTGAGACAGCATATTTACCTCTTCTTTACAGAATGGTAGCAAAGGTAGCGTCAGTAATGCATACATACAAATACAAGGACAGAGCGGCTGTTTGCTTTCATATCTACGGCTGATTTTAGGCACATGTTGCACACGTATACTTCAGTATGTAGCATGTTCACAGAGCAGTCAGTAAGCGGAATAAAACTGGATGTGATTGTAACACACAGAGAAGAGCTGCACACAGCTGCAATAGATGAATTGTGAAAATTTGACTGACTGTGTTAGATAAAGCTGCAATCATCAGTGGACTGAATTCTAGGTAGACATAGTAGCTTGTGCCTCAGCCTGGACATATTCACAAATTCACTTGTCCTTTTTTCTTCCTCTTCTACAGTCATACTTTGTCACTGACTATGACCCCACAATTGAAGACTCCTACACCAAACAGTGTGTGATTGATGAAAGAGCAGCCAGGCTTGACAGTAAGTGCACTTGGCTGAACAACTATGACTAAATATATACGCCATGTTTACGTTACATTAATATTGTAATTGAGGAACTTCAACAAGAGTCTGTTTTGCTGTTATTCTGTGCATGATTTGTGTTGACACGTGTGCACGCTCTCTAGTTCTCGACACGGCTGGACAGGAAGAATTTGGAGCCATGAGAGAACAATACATGAGGACAGGGGAGGGCTTCCTGCTCGTCTTCTCAGTCACTGACAGAGGAAGGTGAGTGACAGTTATCGTCATGTGCAAACTCCCAGCCACAGACTCACTTCTGTGTCTTTCTCTTTTATTCTGTTTGCACATCTCTGTTTACTGTTCACAATTATGTGCTGCCTTTCTCTCCACCCCTGCCTCTTACCATAAAACCATAAATCTTACACCGATATTCTCACTTGTTCCCGCTTGTACTTCCGGACCCTCTTGCTGTTTTTCTTGTCATTTTGTTTTGTTCTCAGCACTTCCTCCCTCATCCTGTTCTCTTGAATTCACTTATTCACGTACCTTTCTTCTATTTAAAACCTGCGGCTCATACAATAGTATATGGGCTAAAATATCTTTAGTTACAGGTAAAACCTAAGAGATTCAATGAGAATTTGATAAGTTTCTCTCTTAACATCGACTTTTTAATTTTTTATTAAATATGCATAGGATTTCCTTACAAGTATTTCCATTTCACGTAAGTGCACAATCACATAGTAAATCGTTTTTGCATGGAATTTAAGCATTTCCATAAATAAGTGGGACAATGCAACATATACCATAAATATATATATAAAACATGAGTTTTTTTTTTACTTTAAAACTAAAATGTTTAGGATAATAAAGTAAAAGAGAAGACTTCACCTATGTATGCAGTGTTATCCAGAGAATCCTACCAAAGTATTTTATTGTACTTTGGTAAGAAATCTGAAACCAGCATGGCTGACACTGCAATTACCAATAAAGGCTACTTTAATATAGTA
>OMLM01007841.1:0-14131 GCA_900302695.1 Helostoma temminkii
TGTGTGTGTGTGTGTGTGTGTGTGTGTGTGTGTGTGAGAAAGAGAGAGGGAATTCTGCATAGCTGGAGACAGTGTTTCATGCCACTCATGCCAGGCTCAATATCAAATGCTTTGGCACTAGCATGGTCATGCTGTGTGTAGGTGTGTGTGTAGTATTTCTGGAGGCCTCACCCTCGTGCTGCTGGTTGTCGAATGCCTCAGGGCTCCCCCCACTATCAGTAGCTCACCAGGAATACACACACCCATATACACACGTGTAAATACACACACTATACATGAATTAACAGCTGCTGCTGGTTGTTTGGTATCAAACATTAGGTCTCCATTTAAGGAAAAAACTATTTATTAGCCTCAAGCATTACATTTATTATTAAACTCAAAGCTGCATATTTATTGAATCTTATTTTCTCCCAAACTTTTTATAGAGGTTTGGGTTTTTTCTGCTGTCATATAAACCCCTCGATCACTACTGGAGAGGCAGACCGAGCCTGCTATTAAAAGACTGCGTCTAGACACGTCTGACAACAGATGTATATGGACGACAGATGTAAACAAGCTTGTTTTAATTAACTTCTCAGTGCGATCAAGTCTAAAATAAATGTCTCTCGTGCATGTGAGCTTTGCTATAAAATGTGAATTCCTCCCTTGAAGGCACATGACTGTTAAACAGTCCTGAAGTCGTCCACAGAAACAAAAACAGGACTTTTAGCTTGAAAGCTACTAACTTGGTTTAGCTCAGTGGGATTGCTGAAGCTTAGTGCAGTTAGGTAAGCCACCCGAGAGTTTTATAAGGCAAAGAAATTAAATATTTGAAGGTAACCTGAAGGTGAAATGCCCCTAAAACAAGCAGGAAGTGACGGCAGATGCAGTAAAGGCCCAGTGGAGCATCACCACAGCATCTGGTGCCGTCTGTGGGTTCTGGACTTCAGTCAGATTTACAAACACAGCATTAAACGTAGCAGTGTCTATGATAATGTTGGTTTGTCCGGATACTTTTTAATTAATCCTTAAAGTTCATCTTATGTTACTTTCTTTTTACACAAAGAAAGACGAGACGTAGACGTACGTTTTTTTTAATTGGCCGTTCAGAAGTGAACTTGCTGGTGTGTTTTCAGGATGTTTCAGGATCTTCTGGTAGAGTTCATGATGGTTCCATCAGTTATTGAAGAAGCTGCAAAGCATCTTCAGACCATCACACTATCACCACCAGGTTTCACTGCTGACATGATGCTCTTGTTACGAACTGCTGTGTTAGTTCAGTCGAACAAAACATGGATCTCCGTCCGTCGCTCTGTGTTTTTGTAAATTACTGGTCGTTAGTGTGCCACACCCGTCCTTTCATCCTCTACCATGCCTGTTTATATACACACACACACACACACACACACACACACACACACACACACACACACACGTGCTGCAAAATGTAACTGCAGTAACCTCAGCGCTGCCCACATGCATGTGGTTTGATGTGAGCACGTACTGCACAGACTAAATCAGTGTGTGTGTGTGTTGCAGTGTATGTGTGTAAGCTGGTGGACACCGAGCAGCCGCTGTTTCTTCGTCTGATGGCGGGACCCGACGCCGACACACTCAGCTTCGTACTGAGAGAACAACAGACCGGAGAAGTCATGGTAACCGTACACCTCACTGGCTCTTTATCTTTATGTGTTTGATGAACAGTTTTTATTTGTTTGTTCATCCTCTATTCAGTTTTTATCTCTTCTTTTTCTTGTAGTGTGTTTACTTTTTCCCGCTACTCTTCTTATCCTCCCTCTTTGCCTCTTCATCTTCTCTCTCTATTGTACTCCTCTTCCTACCATGAACATCCTCTTCCTTTCGCCAGCCTTTCTTCTTAACTCCAGCTCTTTCTACTCTTGTTCTTCCTACTTTTACCGTTTCGTTCCTCCTTTTCCTCCCATTCCCTTTCTCCATTTCCTCCTCCTCTTTGCTTTCCTCCGTTGACTATGAAACAAGTCTCAATCGGACTAATTCTGACTGCATTTACTCTCAATTTACATTCTCTTTTCTTGTCTTTCGTGTACTTATGTGCCTTTACTTTTTCCATGAAGAGCCGTTTATTTCCTTGTTCCTCCTCTCCCTCACTTCCTCGTTCCTCTGCTTATTTCTCCTGCTCATTTGGACGTTTCCTTAGTGTTTTTCTTGATTTTATGCCATATTTTTCTTTATTTGTTTCTATAGAAAACCAATGAGCATACCAAACTGAGTCAAAATAAAGAAGAGATGTATTGGGAGATAAGAGAATACTTGATTGAGAAACTGTAACTGTAGAAACTGTATTTAAAAAAAACTAAGTTACAGATTCAGGCTCATTTTATAGTCGACAAGGCAACAAATCAATAAAAACAGTAACATTATCATCACTTGGACAAGAATAATTGGCCTATAGCCTTTTCTCTGTCCCTTTTTTCCTCACCGCAGCTGGTCGAGGCAGATGGCCGCTTACCCTCAGCCTGGTCCTGCTGGAGGTTTCTTCCATTAAAGGGAGTTTTTTCCTCTCCTCTGTCTCTGCTAGAGCTTCAGTAAACTGAATTATATTGAGCATCACACCCTCTATGATCAGTTAACAGGAAGTTTCACCTACAAATAAACCTCAAAAATAATAAACTTCACTCATCAAGCAAATTTAAAAATGCTTTTGTTAGGGAAAACCAAATGAAACACGTCAGCACATTAAAATACAGTAGAGTCAGGCCACTAAAAGCTGAGGACAACAAACTAAATACCAAATTATCAAATAAATAATAGAATAAAAATGATGAATTGTCCTAAAAACAAAAAATACCAAAAAGCGATTTGTAATTAAAGTGTGTTTCCTCCCTCCTCTACACAGTGGGACGCTTTCTCCATCCCCGAGCTGCGAAACTTCCTGCGGATCCTCGACAAGGAGGAGGAGGAGCAGAGGCAGGTGGTGATCCACCGTTACAGCACCTACCGCCAGAGACTGCAGGAGGCACTGAGGGAGGCCCGGGGGCCTTCGTAGAGGATTTAAACTTCAAAAACAGGACAACTGATAGAAAGAGGTGTTTGTTTGAACTCCTCACTAGAGGAACATTATGTAAATTTTAATGGAGGAGGGACGAGAACGCAGATTAGGAGACGATCCAGCACGATCTGGAAGGAGAGATGATGAAGACCGACAGAGGAATGACGTGAAACTTGACAAGAGGACAGAAGAAAGTGAGATACAGCAAGGACGCGTTCATAAAAGGACAAAATTTGGATTCAAGATTTCACACTGCTGCCTACTCTGCTTCATCTGCCTAGAAAAACCAAAGACTCACTCACAGTGTGCCATATTCATTCATCTGCTCTGTCCATCCCTCTCTCCGTCCATCATCTTCTCTCATTCATTTCTACTGTCCCATAATCTGTGCAGATTATCTGATTCCTCTATCCGTCAAACTTGTGAACAACTCAAGGCCAAATGTTCAGTTAGCTTTATTTAATTTGTTTTAAAGGTCTGTACATATTTTCTTTTTTTTTTTATTTATATGGGTGAAGCTTTTCGTCGTTTTTTTCCTTTTTTGGAAACAAAGTCTTATTTTAGTTTATTTTCAAGTGGCGGAGCAACAATCGGGTTGTTGACACAGACACAGAGAATAGTTTATTCAGAGGTAAATGCAGACCAGCATCATAAATCACTGGACATGAAGTTTATCAGCTTGAAATCACAAGTCAGAAGCTGTACTGACATGACATGACTTGCATTTTAGTTTAATACGACTGGTAGTTGAGAAATATGTGTCAAACATACATGAGAGACGCATATACAGTAGAGGTATGGAGTCTCAAGTGTGCCATTTTATTTTGTGACTTTTTTCTCTTTGTTTAAATATAATATAAACTAATTTTATTTTGGTTTGTTCAGTAGAATAGAAATACAAATAGGGCATAATGAAAAATAAAATACTAGAACCAACCATGTCAACAGAGGCTATATATAAAAACTGATAAAGAGCAGTTAAATTGGATTTATGTGGCCCCTACTGATTAATATATTCACATTTGGCAAATAATAGGCAATATTAGGTTTACTCAGTCTGTCATTTACTCATATTTAACAAAAATATTTTTGGCAAAAGTTGCTAAACAATTTTTTTAAATATATTTTTTTAATATCTTGTTAAACTTCTATTTCTGTAGTTTCAATAGAACAGAAATATGGCATAATAAAGATTACTAGTACTACAACAGACCACATCAAAAGGGGGTTGCACATAAAAACTGATAAACACTTAAAAAAATGGAATAGCATTTAAAAATCTTAACATTATGTTTACTTAATCTGTCCCTGTTGATTTAGACATTAGTGTTAATATATGAATACAAATGTAAGATGTTGGATTTCATGTCATTAATCCTTTGTTCTTTTGCCGCAACTTTTTTAATGAGCAATGAGTCAATACAATAACAAAAACAAAAATTATTTAATTAATGTAGATATATTTGGCTAAATATACGTATACCATCTGTCATATTTTTAAGCATAAATAGCAATGTGTTTTAAAAACCTTAACTTTAGTCCATGATTTTTCTGCTTTTTACAAGATGCGAAGCTTAATTGTAATTATTTTCGGCGCACTTCAGACTCCGTACGGTTTGACATGAAGCTGAATGTGACTCTCAGGTTTAATGCGACTGAAAACGAACAGAGAGGGAAAGGTTTTAAATAGAAAAGTCAGAAAACATGAGTGTTTGAGTGATGTAGATTAGCTTTGGTTGCAGCCTGTTTAATGAACTGAACAGACTGACGTGGTTTGGATAGATGCGAAGGAAGAAAAACGAGAGTAGAGTAGTTTCTGTAGGTTGACTGAAGGGTACAAAGGAAGTAGAAAAGAAATGTTAGATAGAGAAATGAAGAATAAACAGAAGATCAGTGAAGAGGACACACATGGGAAGATTGTCATAAAAGCAGTGTGGTCATAACCTTGAGGACGGTGATGGGATTTTCCTCAAACCACATTAGCTGCTTGTTCGCATTGTGCATTTGAGAGAGCTCCTATAATCCATAATTCGGAGAAAAGGAGGCGTGTACGCGACAGGGGAGGAGAAACGGCTGCATTGTTCGGCTCAACTCTGCGTTTCAGTGCATTTGTCTGTCAGCAGGCTTTCATTTAAAATGTGTTTTCGTGCTCTCGTCTCAGAACATGCAGCCTTGACCTCCTTGTCAACCCCGTTCCAGCTTTTTTGTTTTATCTTCAGGTGGATAAAAGGGGAAAATAAAGCAGGGGAAAGCAAGTAAAGGAAGAAATATGAGGCAGTAGCACAGAGAGTGAGTGCAGAGTGGAGGATCAGCTTTAAATATGCACCAGAAAGAGCAATAAAAGGTACAAAAAGTTCGAAAGTTGAGGAAGTTTTGGTTAATGAAACGTTTCTTTAAGTACTTTTAGTGATGATGCAATTAAATAGCTGCCTTAAATATATATGCAATTCATCATTTATGGCTTTAAGTCCAGAGAGGCGTGTTTTATTTTGATTTCACAGTGATTTTTATCGTATATATCTGTTTATATCTTTCTAAATCAACAGCTACTCTGGTGTTACACACAAACAGTTAAAGATAAATCACGACGACAATCATTTAGGATTCAGACTGTTAAAATAATCATGATTTATAAAATGCTTTGGTTTAGCTGCAGGTACTGAATGAAGTAGGACTGACGGTGCTGCGGTTGTGCAACGCCACCACCTAGTGATCACAATCTGAAACTATTCTCTCATATCTGTGTCAAACGTGAATCGATCATCTTATATTTTAATTTTTATTGTTGTAACCAAAGATATTTTTGTGGTGTTGCCTGGAGCAAATGTATATTAGAGGCCTCTTCTTACTGGAGGGAAAAACATACATAGTTTAGAGTTTTATTTAAAGGGTTTTTAAACCTTGTTTATTCTAATATCGAACACTGGGGTAAACTACGGAGGCAGAAAAAGGCCAAAAACATTTGGCTCTTAAGTTTTGCGACTGGAAATGTGGAGTTTGAGAGAAGTGATGTGGGGGGCAAGCAAAGGCTAATAGAAAAGATTGTTGAGCTGCATTATGGGAAATGTAGGACTCATTGTTGGAGTTGGAGTTCAACCCCACACTAGGGACAAAGACGATATCTCTACAACATAGATTTTTCAATTCTTTTTTACCATTTAGAAATTTTAAAGACCACATTTCTGAATTATGCGTCGTCGTCAGTGGATAGTTTCAAATTGTGCTGTTGTAATTATAATAATAATAATTTAAAACATGTTTACTCACATTTAATTTGTCATGTTTGGATTTAAAAATTAAAACCAACTCCTCTGACACGCCGGATTCAAGATGGACAATGTAAACTTAAAACATTTGAGCTGCCAAATATTGAAACAACTTAAAATTAACTATTGGGTAGTTCAAGTCGCATAGATTAGATTTTTAGTCGCTCAAAATGTTTGCATTGTTTTGGCCTCTTTTTGCCTCCATATATTATAATTTAAGATGATATGAAAGTCTGCATGAAAACAGTTAATTAATCTTAAAGCCATGCTGTTGTTGTTTATGTATCCTATAAACAACTGAAACTGTTAAATCAGACCAGACTAATCATAGTTAATATATATGTCATTTTATTTCTTTTTGGGCACTTTAACTTTGAATTCAGGGAAGACGGGTTTTTTATTTTTTTATTTTTATTTTTTTCCTCCTGTTTAATCTGCAAACCATGAACATCACACTCTGTACTTAACATCTAATACACTATAATCTTTATATCTTCTTGTGCTCCACTCATAAAAACGTAAGAACATGATAGAAGATAATTTTGTTCTTGTTTTAAGCTCATTTAATTTTTTTGTATCCTCGAGCTTTTTTATAATTTGAGTTTGCCGTAGACTGTGAAGCGTTTAGCTGAATCTCAACTGTCGCATGTTTTTCTCTTTGTAACTGTGCACACTACTGGGCTGTTTAACATTAAAGCATGCATCATTGTGTATGAAACAGCAGTCGGTTATTGGTGAAGAAACAAATGCTATTTTTTAAAATTCTGTCACCTTCAAACTCTGATTATCGTTGATAAATATTTCTTACGTAAATGCGTTCGGCCACTAGTGTTAATGATGCTTGTTGTGTACGTGGAGATGTTGTTTTAAGGCTGTTAAACCACCACAAATAGAAAACATGCAAGCTGATCTTTGAGGTTTGAAATAGATAAAACCAAGAATTGAGTATTTAGTTAATCAATTATTCAACCAGTTCATCAGCAGATAAATATTCTGCAGCTGTTGTGGCAATTGATTATAAATTTTTAACTGTTGGTTGTGCAGAAAAGCTAATTAAAGATGTTGTCTTTGGTTTACTGCTGTTTTCAGACGATCGCTCAGTATGTAGACGGTGATCATCAGAAAATTTGAAGATGAAAATCATTTTCTAGTTTTATCCATGCCCCAATTCATGATTTAAAATTTTCTTAATCCTCTTCAAATAGGAAAAGTGAAGTAAATGGATCTGATAAATTGTCTTAATGTTTAATATTTTGTCATCCATGCAGCAATCGTACATCCTACAACATGCTTTGATTTTTGTTTTGTAATGAACTCATTAATAAATTGGTCTCTCGTTAACAAAAATTTGGAATTTTATTTTTGCTTGGATTTTTCCAAAAAATTTTTTTTAAAATTAGTATTTAAAATTTTTACTAAAAATGTAAAAAAATGTAAACAATGTGCTTGAAGGAATGAGAAATGCTTGAGCATTTGAAAATTGGCTTTAAGACTTGAACTTTTGAAGATGTAGAATGTTTAAAGCAAAAAAACTAAAACTAAAACTAATCAGTAGTGAAATGTGTTGCAGCCCTACTGTTGAACTATATTGTATAAGAGCTGAAGACTAAAGACTAAAAGTCGACGGAAAAATGGGAAATGTAAAGCCCTTTTTCAGTTTTCTGAAATTTATGAATTTTATAGGCTAAAAAATTAATTAGTGTAATAAAAACAGTAATTTGTTGAAGTCTTATGTTGAATGCGAGTTTCCAAACAGTTTTTTAATGACTCACAGAATTATAACAGATCTAAACTTAAATTTGTTTCTTTTTATTGAGTCTTAATATTTTAAACCTTAAAAGAAACTATTAAAATTTGGGGGAATATTCTTAAGCCAAGAAGAAAATGAGAAGCTGGTGTCACTCTGAGGTTCATCAGTTAAGTATGAAAGTGCGACCAGAAGATGTTTGACTGTAAACGAGTCAAATAAAAGTGTAAAAGTGGTTATTGTGCTGCAGCAGATGCAGCTTTTAGAACTTTATTGTGAAAACAAAACAGTTGAGCCTCATAAATCTGCGAAAGCTTTTATTATTTCACAGTTGTTTTTGTTGTGTTTGTGCAGCTCAGTAATATTGTGTTGCTGCTCCACTGTTGTCAATGCTTTTTTAATTTGCAGCAGATGCTGCTGCTCCTCCTCTCGTCCCCTGTTTGACCCCAACTCACCCAAATGGGGGATCCCCCTCACCCCAGTCTCAGGCTCATGTGAAGCTGCAGGAGTGAAGCCTGACAAACCCAGGATGTCATCGCCTCCTTCAAAGTAAAATATGAGGTTTAAAGGTAATGTGAGTAAAATATTAGTAGTACTAACTAGTGCCCTCAGACACCCCATTATATTTGGATAATAATTAAGTGTAATACTTATATTTTATTTAGTAAGTTGCTTACCTATAAAGTTGATGGATTCTGTGTTATCATCAAATCTTTTGGCCCTGTTGTCTTATCATGTTGACCCGTGTAACTTAAGCCAAAACTCATTATACTGTTTAACTTTAATATAAACAACAACAACAACAATAATAATAATAAAATTACCAGTAACTAACTAATGTTAGGGTCAGAGCTGGGAGAATTTTAATTTTTTATTCCTGCCATGCACAATGCTGTTTATAATAATTTACTTTTAATACAGTGTGCTGCAGAGGAATCTATTTGTTAAGATACAAAAAGGCTTGCAACTGATAAATGACACTGAAAATGACTAAATGAAGGTAATAATAAGCTGAAAAGTTTTATTTTGAAGGTCCGCGACGGATGTGCTGGTTTGTATTCTGGTGTTTTTGAAACACGGTTCCGTCTCAAACAGATTCACACCTGTTTTAATCAGCAGGAGGAAAAAGACGCCGCTTGTGAACTAAGAGATGTAAGTTTGACACTTTGTTCAGATTCACTTCAAATAAAATTAAATATTGTTTTTGTCTGTGGTGGGTTTTTACTCGTGCGAACGCGCGAAGAGCGAATGCTCGTCGTGCGTCGCCAAGCTCCGTTAAAAATTCCTCCATTTTAAGGTCCCGCTGTGATTTTCATAGACAGACATGTCACAAAAAGAAATCCAAGACGTGTTTTCGGAGGCAGTGTGAGTCAGTCTACTTTTCGGCTTCGGTTATACACATGCAACATTAACTGAAATAGTAAGATTATGAAAAATTACTAAAATTGATCCTTAAAATGAAACACATAGACTCTGTCAGAATCCATAGGTTTTTAGGTTTTGGGTTTAGACAAATGTTCTGCAGGAATCTGCACTTTAACCTCTTCAACCCTGCTGAATCAGCAGAGTTTCCAAACACATCATCTGTATCAGTAGCAAAACCAAAGTGCTTCACATTTACTCAAGTACTGATTTCTTCAAAAACTTTATTTCTGCAGAAATTGAAACAAATCTGAGCAAATCAGACTTTCATACACTGTCACTTCACATTCATCAGCTCATGATTTTAGCTGCTAATTTTGTAAGTTTGCCCACTGGCAAGAAAGGTTCATTTTAACAGTAAGAGACAGAATAACAACAACAACATTGGGATTTTGTCCAACTCCTCTTCGCAGATTCTCTTTCTTTCTTTCGATGTTGACGTTTAACAACTGGAACCTTCAGCTCCCTCCACAGACTTTCTGTGGGTTTAAGGTCTGGAGACTGGCTAGGCCACTTCTTAAACTCCTTGGTTGCCTTGGTTGTGTGTTTTGGGTCACTGTCATGCTGGAATTTCCATCCAAGACCCATTTTTAATGTCCTGTCTGAGGGAAGGAGGTTCTGACCCAAGATTTGACAGTACATGGCCCCGTCCATCGTCCCTCTGATGCGGTGCAGTTGTCCTGTTCCCCTAACAGACAAACACACCCAAAGCATGATGTTTCCACCTCCATGTTTGACAGTGGGGATGGTCATAGGCAGCATTCCTCCTCCTCCAAACACGACTTGATGCCAAAGAGCTGGATTTTAATTTGACCCAGTTCTTCTCTGGGAAGAGCAGGGGGACCTTGCAGACGCTGCAGGATTTCAGTCCTTCATGTAGCGTAGCGTGTTAGCAATTGTTTTCTTGGCGACTACAGTCCCAGCTGCCTTGAGATTATTGACAAGATCGCACCAACTTCTCACCGAGCTGCTGGGGGATGGTCTTCTAACCCATTCCGGTCTTGTGTTGGGGCAATCTCGTCCCTGACATCCTTGGACAGAGTTTGGAATCTGATTGATTGATTGCTTGTGTGGACAGGTGTCTATTGTACAGGTAACAAGCTGAGATTAGCTTGTGATCTCATCTTGTTGCCTGCATAAAGGACATTGCTGATTGATAAGGGAGCCAAAACCTATTTTACACATTAAAATGCAAATCAATTTTATTTAATCAGTCTATAATAAAAATTATAGACTGATTTAGACTGAATAGGCTAATAGCCTGAATTGCAAACTTTTAAAAAGCGCTAAGTTTGCTAGCATAACTTTCCATCATTACTACTGACTTTCATGACAGTCTTGCGTGTTTACATATTTTCCTGTCTGATACCTTGTGACTTGACACACATGGAATTGGACCTTACAAAGAGTTGACCCAAGTGTGAGTTCTTACTTCTAATAAACATACAAACCTAGTAATAAATCACGGAGAAACCTGCTGCAGTGCAGCTGCCTTGAATTAATTTAGCTGCTGTCGTTACCATCTCTTCCTCTAAACAAAAGTACCCAGATCCTCTAGAAGCAATGTTTGACATAATCCCATAATTTAGGGACGTCCCGACACCAGTGTTACTGTACATTATGTAGGGAGTAGTGAACGAGTGAATAAGACTTGAAGTGACGAACTCCTGAGACTCTGATTAATCAATGGATTGATAACGACTGTCTCAGGTCGGGCAGGAGGTCGGTATTCGTGGCTCTGTTGGCTCTGGCTGTTGGAGTTTATCTGCTTCCTTCCCCCATTGACCCTAAACCTCATGTGTAAGTACCAACACTAGTACACAAAAATAATTTACTACTAAAGTGTTACTTTTACTCTCATTAACAGTATTTCTAATGGTACTGGTATGTTTTTAGAGTACTACTTACAGTATTAACCTGGTTACTGAAGTACATGCAAACGCAGTCAACAGTAATGTATCTTTCCTCCTTCTCTCCTTTATTCCTCCTTTCCTCCCACCCCCCCTCCTCCTTTTCCCTTATTTCTTCCTTCATCTTTTCGTGCTTACTTTTTTCTTTCAATCCTTATTTTTTTCTTCCATCTTTACTTCTTTTTTGCATCCCTGCTTCTCTCCTCTATATTCCTTCCTTTATTCTCCTTTCACAACTTCCTTCCATTTTTGTTCTTCCAGTCTTCCTTTCTTTCCTCATTTCCTCTTCCCTTTCTTCATCCTCCTTTTTTCCCTTCTTCATTATTTCTTTTGCCTCTTATCAATCTTTCCAAACCTTTTTATCATTTCATCCTTCCTCCTTTCTTTCCCTTCATCCTTTCCTTTCCAACATTCTTTCATTTGTCCTCCCTTCTGCCCTATCACGCTTCCTTCCTTCTATCCTTCCTCATTCCTCCATTATTCATACTCTTTTCTTCATTTCCCTAATTCAACCTTTCCTCTTCCTTATTTCCTTATTTTCCATTCTCCTTCTTTCATTCCATCCTTCCTTTCGTCTTTCTCCTTTGTTCTTTGTTCTTCTGTTGTCCCCTCTTCCCTGTTCACGTGTCTTTTCATATTTCATATGTTCATTAAACTTTTCATCCTGTTGCTCTGTCTTCAGTTTTAAAAGATACACATTTTTCTAGTTTTCATTTACCGTCCTTAAATGTTTTAGAAAATATAAAGTAAATAAAAAATATTATTATTACACCTCTGTCATTTCAGTTTGGTGTAACAGAACTGAGCTGTAGTTACTCTGCAGTCGTCGTTAAATGTTAAATAAAAGTCTTTTCCAGACTAAAGGGGCCCCCTCCGGCACTCGAGGGGCCGCTGGCTGTTAACACCCGTCTGCAGAAGGGCCACAGGCTGTTCACTGGGAAACTACATGGACCAGAATCCTTCACTGCTGATGAGGACGGTGAGTGAGCTCTTACGGATTAACAGTTTGTAAAGCACCAGAAAATAATGAAGTGATTTCCTAAAGCTCAGTTTACGATTTTATAGCAAAGAAAAGTCGCAAATAATCTTTTTAAGAAGCTTCAACTTGTGAATGTTTAAAGCGATTAAATAATCGTCACAACATTTAAAGCTTTTATCTTTGCTGGTATTTTATTAATGGCATGTCGCAGATTTAACGTGTGTGTGTGTTTAGGTAATGTTTACACAGGAACCGTGGACGGGAAGCTGTGGCGGATCGCTCCTAATGACAGCCTCACCCTCATCACGCAGATGGGACGGGATTTACCAGAATGTGGTTCGCGTTTCTTCTTCTGTGTTTGTTCAGGGACCAACACTTTCCTGTTCTCTGAACCACATTAACACAATAAACTGATGTTTGGCCTCCAAATATCTGCACATTGTAGGATCTCCTTTCCTGTTTACATTCTTCGCTCGGTTGCGTTTTTGTTGCACCGTAAAGAAAGTCTAGATCGTGTGTGTGTGTTTTTGAAAGTTATTTAAAAACTTAACTGGAATATTTTGTGTCTGTCTGCAGGCAGCAGTACAGATTATGAACCTGTGTGTGGTCGTCCTCACGGTGTTCGTCTCGATCGTGACGGTCAGCTGATTGTCGCTGACTCTTACTTTGGACTCTACAGCGTCAACCCCAAAACCAGAGAAAAGACTCTGCTGCTGGCAAGTTCACAAGGTACAGAGGGTGTTCAGTGGTATTTGTGCTTATTCTGGGTCAGTGCAGACAGTTCTCCTGCAGACGACAACAGGCTACCACATATGGTGCTTCCCCCCACTAACACCTCTGTCATTTCCACTGCTGAGCTCATAGGGTAGCTCTCCTTTGTCCAAACATGCCACTGACACAATGATAACCTCCTCTATCAGCAGGCAAACATCAACGATGCATCCTCCACCACCACCTCTGCCATCTGATCTGATCACCACAGACAAGATGAGGAAGTGACCTGATGACACACAATCCCAGGCTGCTCAAAGTGTGTGCTAGACAGCATGCAGTGTTTTTTCAACAGCTCTTCAACCTCTCTGAGACCTAAAAGGCGCTAAGGGTCAGGGGTTTTGGTGTCTTGTCCAAGGACACCTCAGCATGTAGCCACAGGAGGACCAGGAATCGAACCAACACTGGGGTTGAAAGACGACAGCCCTACCATTTGAGCTACATTCTGGCCTTAATAATAGATACTTTATTAATCCCCTTGGGGAAATTCTTTATGGACTGGCTGCCCCTTTGAGGCACCATGGGTCAGGGGTACAGTGTTCAGTCCAAGGACACTTTGACATGTGGCCAGAATTTGGGTGTACTGGGAATCAAACCCACAACCTTGGGGTTTGTAAACAACTGCCCTACCAACTGTTCCATTGTCACCCCCTACAAAACCTGACAGGCAGCCCCTTTCAAAGTCCAGGGTCCAGGGCCCAGTGTCACATTCAGGGGCTCCTGAACAACTAAGCCACTGACAGAGAGCTCAACATCAGTAAGAGCGAAGAACTGGTGGTGGATTTCAGGAAGAGCAGAAAAACCCCAGGTGCAGTTAACATCCTGGGAGTTGATACGAGTACCTTGGAGTCCACATCACAACAAACTAGACTGGTCAGTCAAAATAGACGCCCTCTACATAAAAAGGACACAGCAGACTGTTCTTCCTCAGGAAGCTTCGTTCCTTTGACGTGTGCAACAAGCTAATAAAAATGTTCTATCAGTCCATAGTAGCGTGTTCTCTGTTCTTTGTTGTTGTGTGTTGGGGAA
>OMLM01007841.1:16660-29378 GCA_900302695.1 Helostoma temminkii
ACTCCAAGTGAACTTTGGAAAGTGTTATTATCTTATTTAAACTTACATCCAGAAACTTCCATTTAATATAAAGTCAAAAATATGTAAACATGATGATAAATCAGACAGTTTAAATAATTATTCTTATTCTTATTATTCTTCTGTTTTCTATTCATTTTCCATAATGTAAAATGTTAATCTCATTACAGTACATAAGCAAAAATTAAGTTTACAAATAACCCGTGTATTATTTAAATGTAGAATCAAATCATCATCACTGATTGCTGTTAATTAGTTAATAATTTTACTATATTAAATATTATATATTAACACAGGTGATTCCTCTGAGTTGGTACACATTTCTCCTGCCACGCTACGCTCTGGTCCTGGAGCTGGGCTTGGACTGTGAACTTGTGGGAACACTCCACGACCCCGAAGGGCACCTGACGTGGGCCATCAGCGACGTCTTCCAGCACCAAGGGAGGACCTACCTGGGCAACACCGACCTGCCGTTCCTGCCCGTGCTGGACGAGTGGGAGAGCTGAAGATGGATTACAGCCGAGCAAAAACTAAACGTAGAGTTATTAATTACTGTTTCTGGACAGATTCTGCACTTGACTGAGCAACTACAAGGAAACTTTCTTTTATAGATTTTACTCCATATTTGCATCCACAACTAAATGTGGATGTTTTTTGGTTCTACATGATTCACTAATGAGCTACTGACAGAAATAATGTTTCTGTTTACTTGTAAGCTACACACGAAACGTAAATTGACTCTGAGTCGCGTTTTCTTTTCGGTAACGTGGCCTAATTTCAGCTTCTTGTGCCCTACAGCTGAGATCTGACCTGGATTGTTAAAGTCAATGTAACTTTCCACCAGATGATTTAGACATTAATCCAGAAAAGTAGACTGAATGCTGTTGATTAAATGTTATTTTTAAAATGGTTTTTGAAATAGCTCAAAGTATTGGATCATTTTAGAATAAATCATTTGTTTTAGCTGTGGTTGCAGAGAACTTTTGTTAAAACCATAACCTTTATACAATATAGTGAAAACATAAGCATTGAACTGGTTTTCCAGAGGAGGTGCTAAGCTGATTTCTAATGACGACAGGAGTGTTTGTGGAGAGGTAAGAGCAAAATTACTGGCTGTTGAACTAGAACGGGCCTTTTCCTGACACACATGGAAGGTAAGTGCTGTCTTTTTGGTTTTAAATATTGTTAAATCAAATAAAACTGTTATTCTATAATATTAGTCAAATTTGAGTTTTTAGGGCATGACATTTGTAAAATTTAAAGCAAATTATAGCATTTTTTAAAAACTATTGCACATTTTCTGCTTGTTCAGGTTCTCGTGAAGAACTTCTGGTGGGACCACGTTGCTTGACGCTTTCAAAGGACCTAAGGTACGTGAACACTGGCGTTTTGATTTACGAGGTCGATTTAAATACAGAGTTGTGTTCTCGTGCGAGTCACCAGACAGTCCTAACATGCAATAAGTGCAACAACACCAGAAAGCTGACCTGAGCTTCCGACGGTTACTTACTCTCCTCACAGGATGCGAGGTAACGGTGATGGTGTTGGTTTCACACATGCACTGGAATCCTGACTTTCTCCAGACTTAACCTGGGTGAGATGCATGTGAGAACACAAACATCCGAGTCATGAGGCAGAGACATTAAATGTACTTTAACCTGCAAACCCCCTGGTCCCTGTGAGCCCAGGTGCGAGCAGTGTTTCCCCTTAATTTACAGGTAAACACCGAAGTGTGTGGACGCTCATTTCCAGTAGATCTGCTCAGCACAACACCAGAAACTATAGGAAATGTTTACCATGATTGCTGATGTTGTATCATGCTTCTCTCCTTCATGGAACTGAGGTTATGCACACGTGATTGGCTCGGCTTCCATATACTTTGAGAAACACACAAGCATTGCAGAGAAGCACAAAATGTTTCAAATTATTTTCAACACAGCTTTAGTTATTGTAGTCGTTTCAACACCTTGGCTGAATAAAAACCAACTGAAAAAATAAATATTAATAAATATTTAATATCAGCGTTTTCAAAACCAAAGAATAAATTTTCTTCTTCTTCACCTCAATTCATCTGTTGCTCTGTCTATGGACAAAAACATCCACACAATCACTAAGATTTATTTACTTTATTATTATGTTATTTATTTACTCATGATTTATTTATTTGGTTTTGCTTTTATGCTTTGATTGAATATGATTTATTAAAGAGAGGGAGCTTCTCTGGGGGGGGCCAGTGGAGGGGCCAGCAATTTTCCAGGGGTGGCCATGGTTCCCCCTGCCCCCCCTTGGGGGCGCCACTGGCTAAGTTCGCGTAAACGAGCCATTTTGCCGATGCATGTGTGTAAATACTGATAGCTTGATTCATTCTACACATTTCAACTTAAATCTCGACATGCGAACTTAAGAAAAGATTAAAAAAATCTTTCTACTCTGTCAAAGAGTGATCAGAGACTAAAGTATTAAAGAAATGTTATTAATTTGGTGGTAAATTAACAGAACCCGTCTTTTGTGATGTCTTGAGAACATCTTTATTGGACAAAAACAGCCAAAAATACATCATCATCACCATCATCACCATCAAAAAAATTAAATTAACAGGTGTCAAAACAAAACGGTTCTGACAAACTGGAAAGTGCATCAGTGAATTGAAACAAAGTGATCAGTTTTAATCATGGTGTTAATGTTAAGGCCCGTTTTCTCACATTAGACCTGAATCCTGTCTGCAGAGGAAGAAAGAGTTCTATGAACATATCCAACAACAACAATGGGAGCAGGGGGACACGGAAAATCTTTGTTGTGATGGACTCACAGGTAAGAGCCGGTTTGTCTGCTTGTTTGACGATAATAAAAACTAATCACAATCAAAATTAACACACAAAAATATTTCACAACAAATGTCCTGTGGGAAATTTCCCTCAATTCTCGAAATCAACTCTTTGGTTGGATCACGTTTCGGCACAGAATGTCTTTGCAGGCAGTTTTAAAAGAACAGTATGAGATTATTTATACTTTCAAATATAAAAGCTACAGTCAGGAGATCATTAGCATAGCTTAGCATCAAGATGGGAAACAGCCAGGTTCTGTCTAAATGCAAAGTTCAGTAAATATGACTTCAGACACATTAGAGGTTCTTGCTGAGGTTGCTTCCTTTGGGACATCTGAGGTTAAGCTTTGACAGAAATATCAGTTTTAACTTTTAAATGTTCTCAAATCCAACCAATAAAATGAGAATTATTAGGGTAAATATCAGATTGGAAAAAAGAAAAGTAACATAACAGAGCAGACTGAAACACTAACTAATAACGGAAAAGTAGTTTACTGGTAACAGTCTTTTCTTGTCTCCTGTTATGTGATTATAATTTGTACTTTAAATGTGGCTCAATGAAAAGCTCTAAATGTAAATTATTAGTTGTTGAATCTTTTTGAACTAGATAAAATCTAGAAAAATAATCAAATAACAAACCAACCAACCTTTCTAATTTGAAATGTTTGTTGATTCATTTCTAGATTCTTACCATTAAAAAATTAAGTACAGTAGTTTAAGTATTGAATTTTCTGCCTTTTAAAAATTAGCGACGTCCCGATACCACTTGATTGACACCTACATGCTGTTACCAAGTTCTAATGTAATCACTTAATAATACTGACAAAAAAATACACAACAGGAAACTATTGCTCACATCCAAAAAGTATACACCTGCTATCGCTTGGCGTGTGAAATTGTTTTGCTTGGAATATGTTTGACTTGTATTTTCCAGCAGAAGAAAAACTCTCTCCTTCTGCTGATTGCAGCACAGCAGAGGAGATGTGAGGAGGAGAAACCAGCGCTGGGTGCATTCAGTCAACCAACAGAACAGAACAGGGACTTTCAGCTTAATGTTTGATTTATTCTCTATTATCTTTGTCTTTATTTCCTGTTCGTCGTGCTTGCCTAGAAGTGGTATCGAGACATCCCTAGTTAAAAAGTAATTTATTTAATTTTACGACCGTGGTGTGACTAAATTATTTTGAAACTCTTTTTGACTTTTAAATTTTCATTGATTTCGGTTAGAGAATAATTTTCTGCATCTCTTAAATACCCAATTCTTCTTCTGTTTACTTCAGGTTTGATCAGCATCGTGCCTCTGAATATCAGCTCCTATTTACTTCTACTTCTACACGAACAACAATTTCAACAAGTTCCAGCGACTCCCAACAGACACGCAGGTCAGAATCCACTTTTAGCTTTGACCAAATGATGCTGGGAAATTATTGTTGCTTGTTTAAATTGCACAGTGGGCTACAAATATCTGAGACTGATAAAATAAAAATAATAAAGATCAGTTTCACAAATTTTCAGCTTGCTTCCGCTGGTTCTAGTTTGGCCACATTGTGATTATTGTGGACAATAATTTTGTTGTACGTTTTGAAAGAGCAGGTCAACCAAGACTACCACCTCTGTAGTATCATCGTGTGAACTGAAAACATCCTTTTCTTAAAATATCTCCCTGCGTCCACCTGGAAAATATTTTAAGATAAGCAATTCAGAGGGAAGTTTAAAAAAACATGAATATACACGCACTGCCCAAACTGTGACCATAGGAAGACTGTTAAAAATGGGCGAAGTTGCTCTTTAAGATCCAGCTCTGTTTCTAATCTAAAATTATTCAGCAGATTAATCATCTTAAACATGATTTGAGTCTTAAGGGAAACCAGTCAGTTTTTTCTAACATTGCTTCTTTATTTAACTTCTGTTACTCACATGTGTCAGTACTCAAGAAGCACAAACTGCGGCTAACGTGAAAGTACCTTTAATAACAGGTGATTTTATTTTTGCTGCTCTCGATTGGCCCTAATATCCTTGTAAAGCAGACACACAGATACTGATTATTATTGGGTGCAGGGTTTAAAATCTGTTACATTAGTTATCACCTGACCTGGTTTACAAGATGTCGCTTAATCATAAATTTTAATGTATTACTTTATTAATTATTTGAGTCCAACTTCCTAGTGATAAACTTAGAAATGTCCAGCTTCTCATAACCGTTTGGATCATTGATATGATATTCTAAGGCTTTGTATTGCAAGTATATTATATTTTGTCTTTTCTAAAAAATTAATTTAATTACATTAGTTGCTACAATTGATGTAAACAGGCATCAATATCCATCAGTTTTCTAGAAAGATTGAGTTTTGACTTTTTTAAATTTAAAGTGAGTCGCCACACTTGGTAATCAGTAAACATTTGATGTTTTTTTATGCATTGAAAATTCAATACGTTCGGGTTATTATCAACACTTAAAAACACGACTGCTGCTATGCAATTTCACACTCAGCAGTTAAAACATTTTTATGTTCTCAAATCAGGGTCAGGTTTTGATTGCTGCAATAAATCCTTCTGTTCATTCTGGCCTTCAAACGTAAATGCATTTTACGCTGTTTATCTTGTGTTAATAAAAGTCTTTGGCAGAGTTGTGGTGGTAAAAGTCATCTAGCTTCAGAAATTACCTACTTAATTTTATTTAAAGCCATTTACTAAACACTTTTCTACACATGACTAGGGATTTGTCCCCGTCGACTTCACTCCAGATGCATTAAAACAAACTTTTCGACCAGTATAAAAAGAGGAACGGTAACAGCAAGCAATAACTGTTTAACATGCACTTTGCATACATGTCCACGATCCTGTAAAAGTATGTGACTGTTATTTTGGGTTGTCAGACAAGTGGTGATAGTGAGCCTTTGTTAGAAATAACATTTTAATTAACATCTAGACAAATTATTAATTTTCAAAATATGGGAGTTTCCAGGTAATTAGATGTAAAAAGTGTGACTCTTAACAAATCGTCACTGATAATCTCAACAGAAAGAAACAGAAGTACATTTTTTAGAACACAAATTAATGGCTTGCTAGTGTAAATCCATCGTGAAATGGTTGAAAACCTACAGACAGTCACTAAACAGCAGCGCAAACTGGGAGATTCAAATGTGGGTCCTACACCCAGCAAGGCCCCCCTGCCTCCACGACAACCCACCTGTTCCCACAACATGCCCCTTCCATCAGTGAGAGAGAGACTGGCTCAGGAGGCCTCCAACAAGGCAACAACTGCAGGAAAGGCTGAATATAAATCACGATACTGCCTTTCTTCCTCCGTCCATCTTCTCCTTGTTCTTATTTCATCGTCTGTCTCAGTCTGCCGAGCCGCCAGCTGTGGCTGGTGAACATCTGCCGTGGATCAAATTTATACCTGAGAAAACACAGGAAGGGAAATGTTACACATAATGGACAGTTTTAAATTAATTTGTACTAAACTGTGCAGCTCATTGCAGGGAAGTTTAGAAGTTATCAATGTTAATTTTAAATGAAAGCAATTTAAGCTTCTTAAATTGTTTCCGCTGATTCCAGCTCCGTAATAAAAAACAAAAATAAATCTGGGAATTTATTTCGTAAATCAAACGGTAAATTTAAAGCTGCAATAACTAACTTTACACGTTTTCAAGACAACTGGTCAGAAATGCATGTTACTCCAGAGAGATTGAGACGTGAAAACATACTACAGTTGAACTATTTCCTGCTTATACTGTATGTTCCCTCTGTATTTTCTGCTCTCATGACGAGATGTCTGACAAAATTTTCTACAGTTAATCGCTCTTATATCGGGGACGGACTGGACCAACCTCGGATCGTACACACCGGGTGTCCGGCACGACGGTCCGGAGCAGGACTGCAGAATCATCAGCCGGTGGTTCATCTTCTCTAGAACTTCCTGGTCGATGGTCTTTGCAATGTTTGTCAGCTGGTAGGGGTCTGCTGTGATGTTGTAGACCTCCACAAACACCTACAGAAGACGTGCAGTTTGTAAACAGTTCATTCACTATTCTACAACCGAGTGAGAAAAACCTGTAAGCAACAGTACCATCAGTTAAGTTACAAGAAATAAGACCCCAGTGAAACACATCCCCCTGTACCTCACTGTCATCAAACTCGCAGTACTGCAGGTTGGCAGAGGGGGCGATAGTGCGCACACAAGCATAGGTGTTGTTGTACGAGTCCTCACAAACACAGTCTGGGAAACACTCCTAAAGAAAGTTAAGAGGAAAGAGAAGTGGGTATTTATTTATGTATGGTTCCACACATACTTAATTTATTAATAATAATCCCCTTTCCCTTCATACCGACACTCCGGGTCCCAGCAGAGGACAGGCAGGGTCAGACACGTTGCTTCCTTCTCCTTCATACTCCACCAGGATGTCTGTTCTCCAGCTGCTGCTGTTCGTCTTCCCCTCCAATTGTGAGACACACACAGACAAGTTGTCGTACACATGATTGCTTTTATATAAAAGAGTTGTTTCAGATGATGGATTTTCCTCATCCTTATTATCTTTGTAAACAGGTTCAATGTCTCACTAGCCAGTTGTTAAAAAGAAAGAAAGAGGAAATGTACTGTACAACATTAGGACCTACTGTATTCATACTGTATTTCTCATTCAGGAGTGTTTTACACTGAATACTCACTGTACGTTATTAAACCTAGACAGAAAAAAAACATCACTGCTGTTTGTGTTATTCATACGGAGAAAAAGAAAAACACCAGTAATCTCACCATAACTGGCAGGAAGGACATGCCGTCCATCCGGGTCTTGTTGACGTCGTAGCCCGCGATGTCCAGGATGGTCGGGCCGAGGTCGACGTTCGCCACCAGCATCTGACAGCAGAATGAATGAATTTAGTTTAGTCAAGCAACACTGCAGAGGGACACGCAACTGAGCAACTGAGGCTGAGTGCTTTCTCTTTCAAAACATGCTGCTTTTTTCTTACTGACTGAATTTCCTAACCAATTTAAATGAAATTTTGTCAATTGCATAAACATATAACATGTTATAATTGTGTGCAGCAACTAAGTGACTGAGGATTTATGCTAATTTCAGATGTTTTTGAGTATCATGTCAGTTTGGTAAGGCTGTAAATAAAACTACTATTTAGCAGAGTAGGATTTGACAACGTGACTTGAAGCTGTTGTTGAACTTCTTATCTTAGTTTAATGTGATGTTTTTTTTTCTGCACTTTGCCAAAAGCTATTAATGCTACAGTAAATATAAGAGAATAAGATACTGAACTGTGGGTTGACAGATGGACTGGTTAGATTCTGATCCTTGTTGTTATCCATTATATTGGATTCAGGAACATTTAACATTTAATTGTTGATTCGACACATTCAAATAAACCAACAGAGAACAATACTCTTATTTTTGCTACACTAAAATGCAAACATTTATGTAGTTATTAAATGAAGATGAAAACACAAGTGCAGTATTTATCAGTAATGGAAACAAATGAATTAATTATTGGAGTTTTAGCAGGTGAGACAAATAAAAGCCACTAAAGCAAAATATTAAGATCAAAACTACTTTTCTTTACTGCAATAATTTAAAGTCGGCATGTGATAAAGGCGTGTACCTGGCTGGTCTGGTTGGGTTTGATATTTGGTCCTCTGACCATGAGAGGAACCCTGATGTCAAACTCGTACAGCTGCCTCTTATCCACAGGAAGTGAGAACTGGCCTGAAAGAACAAAAGTAGATAGAAATAGAAAGAGCTTGCACTTCTACAGTACCAATGATGTATCTTATAACAAAATATGTTAACACACCCTGTACACACCTGTGTGATAACCATTGTCAGAGGTAAAGAAGATGTAGGTGTTTTCCAGTTCACCTCTGTCCTCCAACCTCTGGACTATTTTCTCCACCAGGTCATCCACTGACAGCAGAGTTTGCCACCTACAGGTAATGATGAGCAACAAGAACTAATCACTGCATCAGCAAACGTTTGTCAGTAAAATAATCTAAACATGTTATTTCACTAGTAACAACTTTGTTTACACATGGTATCGATATTTCTTTGGAAAAAAATGCTTTACGGAAACTCAAGTATGAAAATGGAAAGAATAAAATGAAACTGTGTGTGTGTATATATATATATATAAACATATACAACACACAAAAGTACCTTTGATACTGTATCTAAGAAAGGAGAGGAAAACAAAACAAAAAGGAAACTGACCGTTTCCTGAAGGCATCATCCAGAAACTGAACAGAGACGTTGGACATGGGAGTTTTAGCCTGTCTGATCAGCCAGTGTTTGTCCTGAAGGGAGAGAAAAAATATTTCAGAAGTCATCTATAGGATCAGATTCCTACCTTAAGTAGAAGTGAGCAAATACAGTTAGGTCTGGAAGTACCAGGGCAACGACATTTACACACCATTTACACACCACCACAGTGTACTTTAAATAAAACAGTGAAGATGTGATCACAGAGGAGAATTTCAGTTTTAGTTTGAGAGGTTTCACAAAGATATGTTAAGGAATTACAGCTATTTTATACAGGGTCTCCATTTCCAGGGGCTCAAACAGATTTGGTCAATTAACGAACAAGAAATTACTGTAATTGACCAAGTGTGGTGTATTCTCTCATTTGAGACAAATGAGGCAACTATCAGTGCAACTTTATTTCCTAAAAATGACATTTCTGTGCAAGTAATATGATGTCCATGGAGATCTAAATGCAGAAAAAAAGCTTAGGTGTGTTCAGAATCAGATCTTTGTACCAAAATGATGGGATGAGTAAAGTATGGTGAAGCAAAGGACCCGCTCATGATCCAAAGCGTACCACATCATGTGTCAAACATGGTGGAGGCAGTGTTATGGCACGGTCATGTATGGGTTTCACTGGTGTTTACTGATCACACAACTGCTGACAGAAGTAACAAGATAAATTCAGACTATTTACAATTCTGTGCCAAAATACTATCAAGCCCCTGAAAATGAAGGTACAGTTTAAAATAGCTGTAATTTCTAAAACGGTAGATGGCATATTTTTTTGAAACCTTTCAAAATAAAGCTGAAAGTCTACACTTCAATCACATCTTGATAGTTTTATTTTAAATCCATCGTGGTGGCATGTAAAGGCAAAATCATAGAACACTGTCACTGACCAAAATCTTCCAGACCTGACTGTATTTTAAACATCAAGGAAATGAGAAGCACAGCCTACCTTCCCATGGACGTTGAAGTTAGGGTTTCTGGGAGCCTTGGTGTTGTTGAACCTGTCTTGATACTGAGGGGCCGCTGTCCAGGGGGAGTGGGGGGCCGGCGTGGACACCATCATGAAGAACGGCTGGAAGTTGGATTTATACTGGAGAAAATCTAGAGACATGTTGGCCTGAAACAGAAAGAGGGCACAGTCGTATTAAACTTTTTTAATGAACTTGATCATCTGTAGTTTTAAAATGATTATTTAATGAACATGAACATCAAATATACAGATTAACAACAGAGACTCTTCATAGCTTTTCTCAGTGGTCTCACCAGTACGTCTGTCAGGTAGTCTTTGCTGTAGTCTGCTCCATGTTTCTGAGCTTTCCCATTCACTGACAGAGTGTAGTTGTAGTATTTAGAGTTCCTCTCCTGGAAATAAAATCATATACAGTACTTCCACTTAAACCACTTAACACACCAAATGTACTATATCAAATTTAAATTGCAGCTGGCCAAATATTACTTAAAGTGATCTCTTGTGGTGATAAACCAGCAGGTTTAAACATTTATCACACTGATTTGGTTTCTTATGAAGCAAAGTAGGTTTTTACGAAGGCGGCCTGAATTCGTCATGTCACCTCCCGTGTTGCCGATTTCTCCAGTCTTTAAAATGTTCACATGCACGGGTCGGCGTTTACGTACAGGTACGCACATTCTACTATCAGTTCCACTTTAACAAATGCTCTGTCAATGACGTTGGCAAAAACAATACAACTTGGAGGAATCTAACATATGTTTTTGTTGAATACTTTCATATTAAAGACCACGGAGGGAGAGTAAAACTTATTGTGCATAAATATTGGTCCTGATCCTCGTGGTTTGGACTCTCCACTGTTAACACTGATATACAAATACATAAAGAAATAATTTATATTTGCATCCCCACTTGTTTTTTGAAACAAGCTAAACTGGATCCTTAGAAAAGTTTAGGTTTTTAGAAACAGGACCATTTCAGTGGCTAAAGGCTGTATTCAGTACAAAACTGGCCTCAGAGTCAATATTTGGTTGACACGTTCACACTTTGAGTCTTACCAGTCCAACCCAGTAGCTCCAGCCTGGGGGCACATGCTCCACTCCACCAGCCTCTGAGTGACCATACTGAAACACAAAAGCAGCGGAAAGCAGATTGTTTAATGTCACACCCCTTACGAATAAAAAAAAGTACGTTCAAGTATTTAATTTAACTTTATTAAAGACACAAGTACAGAGAAAGGTCCACAAAACTAAAACACACAGGAAAAAAATTTAAATAAATAAATACACACACACACACACACACACATATATATATACACATATACAAGTATACCATTAGTATACTTCTTTTAAACTAAAAAAACTTTAAAAAAAAAAAAAAAAGTACTTTTCAGAGGTAAACTAAAAAATGGGCCAATTTAGTCCCAAGAAATATTAAAATAGTAAACTAGCAAGTATACTAGAAGTACATAGAAGTATACTTACTATATTTGAAGTATACTTCAAAAAGAATAAAGTATAAAGTATTCTACTTTTTTGTAAGATACAGCAAGATTTCATACAACAGGACGGTACTGATCTGCAGGTAGAAAATGTATTTCATCTTACTTTGAAACAAAGCAGAGAGTTGGCCAAAAAAACCCAAAACAAACAACAAAAAATAGCCACATTGTTTATTTTGGTATCTGTTGGAAATGGCGTATTTTGTGATTTTTTTTCCAATGAGACACGGAATAATCCTTGTAACAAACACTGTTCAAACGTTAACGCACTGTTGCTTATTTTACTTTTAATATTCCCACTGTACACTACAGTCAGAAGTTCGGACACACATGAAAATGACCGTGTTTTTGACTGGAAATCAAAAATTATAACATCAGATTGATCAGAAATACAGTGTAGACATTGTTAATATTGTAAATATAATAACTATTGTAGCTGGAAACAGTTGTTTTCATAAACAGTAGTAGTAATAGTAGTAATAAAAATATTAGACAATTCAAATACAATTCAGAATTCTGGCTTCATTCAATACTTAAGAGTGTTTTTTACTCAAAGCTACAAATACATGAAATACTATGAACAGTGTATGAACAGTATATAAAAAATTAAGGCTAAAGTCTTTTAGATTCATCTTCTGGGGAACATGAAAACTGCAGACTCTGCTCTGCTATATAATCTTACACGTCGAAAAGGTTAAGATACACTGCGATACAGATGGGATGAAGGAAAGTTGGACAAATAGTGAAGTGTCCTTTTGTGGTTGTTTGTGTGAAGAAACCTTTTTACTAGTAAATGTAAAACCTTTTCATGGGATAATTAGTCAACAGGAACTTTTCCAAAACTCAGTCAAGAGTCTGGACTCTAACTTTGTTTTGTATTATTTTCTGCTCAGTGTTTCAGAACAGGAATATTTGTCCCACTTTATTTTAATAAACCGTTTTATAACAGTTTGTGTCACATTCATTTCAGTTGCAAGCTGCACCTGTGAATACTGTGTCTGCTGTTATTTTATTATTCTTTCGATACTCTGTGTACATACTGAGTTTTTGTATTGATGTTATTTTGTGTTTGTGTAGCTCTTTTCTGGTTGTGGTTCTTTCTTTATGTCTGAATTGAGAGCAACTGTAACAACGCAAAACAAATC
>OMLM01007841.1:29796-41516 GCA_900302695.1 Helostoma temminkii
AAAAAAATAAAATAAAATAAATACATTTTTAAAAATGTTTTTTAGAACACATTAATTCTTCTGTTGCTGTGTCTTTCGGCAAAAACATTCACAAAATATTTATGCTTTTTGCTCCTTATTATTACTTTACTTATTTGCTACTTGTTTTCTCATGATTTGTTTATTTATTGGGTTTTACATTTATATTGTAATTGAAGACGATTGTAATGTTTAAACTGAATATGACTTATTAAAGGGGGAGGGGGCTTCTCTGGGGGGCCAGTGGCCAGGTCCCCCCCTGCCCCCCTGGGGGGCGCCACTGGAGGAGGTGATGGGAACGGTGGTGGACTTTGCTAAGAGAAAGGAAATGGCTGTAGTTAACACTTATTTCCAGAAGAAGGGGGAAACACAGAGTTACATATGTCCCTTTAAATGCAGAATGTCTGCTTGAGCATCTGTTAATCATGAAGATGTGTCTAACTTTGACATTAGGATCTTGTCACATCATTAATATGCTTCATTTCACCAAACAAGGAGAAGTGAGACATGAGGGTCAATATCTCTGTCATTGATGATCAGAAGTAACAACTGCTTCTGCATTATGGTTTGTAAGAACAACAACCTTGATTTCTGTAATATAAAAACAAAGATCAAGCTTAATATTGTGTAAGTGATGAACGATGGTGGTTTCAAATGATGGAATGAATATTTACTTGTGGAAAGTTTTTTCTTTCCTCCTCATCTCATATGAGGTCAAGCACACAATTAAAATCTCTCCCTCAGATTTGCCTGGTCTGTTTAGCTTTGGTAGTGATGACAAACGTTTAGATATCATCCATATTCAAAGAATATACAGGCCAAAATCACAATCACAAATACCCTTTCACTGATAACTGAGATGTTCCAGCATAATTTTTTGTTACGTTTTGAAAGGAATCAACTAGATTTCTTACATACTTGATTCTGTTGATGTTTTGGAAAATCTCCAAAATCCCAATTTACTGTTTTGTAGTTGTTTTCGACGACACTGAACCTTTGTACTTGCTGATTTTGTGTTGTTCCTTGTGTTTTCTGTGAAAAGTGCTCTCTGATCAGGATGTCATTTTTTATAACTTTTATTTTAATCTAAGCACATTAGTAGCGATGTCCCGATACCACTTTTTTCCTGACTGAGTACAAGTACGAGTACTTGCCGATACCGAGTACTTATATACTACTTTTTTTATTATAGAAACTTTATTATTTTATATATTTACTGGGAAAATGTAATAACCTCAAACCTTGTAATCAGATTTTCATTTTCTGACTGTGACAAAATAAAACACACAATAAGAGATTCACATCCAAAAGTTATACACCCATTATGTTTTGACTGGTGTGCGAGCCCCAAAATTGTTTTGTTTGCAATATTTTTCTTTCGAAGTCATGTACCTTCAGTTACAGTGTGATGATGGCTGAGAATGACAAACCTGAGCACAGCAGCTGAGGAAGAGGAGGAATCTGGTATTTTCAACAATAGATGCAATAAACTAATTAAGAGGTTATTTGAACAACCTGCGTGTTGCCTCTGGACATTTTCTCTAACTTCTCCAGTGTTTGTCGCAGCAGGCTCCTGCTACTGGCATTCTGGTTTTTAACAACTTCTAGATTTCAGTGTGCACATTTGTGCTTTTTTACCATGAGCAAGGAGGATATGTTTTTAAATTAACATGAAGCAAAACACAAATGGATCTATCTAACATTTGCCGGTTTTTAGTTAAATCTATATTAGTGCTAATAATTAACAGGGTTTGAATGTATCACAATGAAAAGAAAAGCACAGGAATAGTATTACCACATACTGTTTTAAACCATTTAGATGAATGATGATGAGTTAGCAACTTACAATAGACCAATAAATGTGTAGTATAAATTATAAACAACCTAAAAAACAATCACTATTCCTCCATTATTTAAAGTGACTCAGTGCCTCTGAACACACTGATAAGCAGATTCAAGAACAGTTTAGTACATAACAGGAAGTCAGTCTTCTCTGATGTGCAATTACAAGATGTAAACTTAGCAAAAGAAAAATGCTCCTTTCATTGTTTAAACAATTGTGGGGTTTCCCTTCTGAATTAATTAAAACACCACAGGAACAACCTTGTCCTGAAGCCTTAATTAACTCGTCAGCTCAAACCTTTCTGAATTATTTTGTTGTCACTTTCACAAACCAAGACTATCGTTACAGTCAGAAGATAGTACGCAAATATACAAGTATTATCTCTCACCTGATTGAGGTATTTCCCAGCAAAAAAGGTCTGGTAGTTGGCATAGTTCTTGAGCAAAGCGGGGAACGTCTGGGCTTCCTCACTCTTCTGCCAGGCCTTACTGCTGCAGTTTCCTTCCAAGGTGTTGTTGATGACATGGTGGTTGTGGGGATATTTCCCCGTCAGGATGCTGGCTCGACTGGGGCAGCACAGTGGGCTGGCAACAAACTGAAGGAGACGAAAGGACACGAGCTTTAAGAGGCCTGTTTTCAACCGCTAAGTGATCGCTGAGTAGACATCCTGAGAATGATGACAGTGGATGATACTTACAGCATTTGTGAACGTCATCCCCACATCTCCTATTAGTTTTTTCGTCTTGCTCAGTGGACTCTGAAAGAAATAGATTTCGCGCAATAGCATTCGGTAAATTAGCTGCAGAGAGTTTTCTACTGTATATTTTACAATGTAGATCAATTTTTTAAAAATGTACTGGCTTTTTTCTAATATGAAATTTAAGACAATAAGTTGTGCTTTTATAACTTTGGCTTTGTTGATATAAGAGCGATAAAAAAAACAAAATATTTTTAAAAAATTGACCAGCAATTAGATGTATGTATGATGAATAATTTATTGTCACCTCAAAGAATTGGTAACACTGAACAAAAAGTTTCATTTTCTCATCATATAAATACTGTACATACACACAGTGGCCTTTTTATTAGGTACAACTGTACAATCTAATCCAATCCAATTAGCAATTCTAATTATAATTTCACAGTTTTTGCCAAAACTGTCAGAAATGTGACAACTTTATGTTTATATTATTGAGGTCATAGTGGGTGTAGGAGTCGCAGAGTGCATTATACTAAGTGTCATTTATGTAAGTAGACTGGCTTAAAAACACTTCAGGTACATACTAATGGACTTTTTTTAAGCTAAGCAGGGTTTTTTCGAAGGAGGGAGGGTGTTTACTGGAGCAAGTGATAAGGCTGCTGACTGAGGGAGATGCCTAAATGATGTATCCAACCAGGAATGTGAGCTGTCAGCCTGATTAGCCTGGACTAAACGTTATATTGCGACAAAGAAATCACAATTTTCTATGACGTGACTTTAAAAAAAACGTGTAAACACAATATCACGACTTTTTGTAACGCTCACGAATAATAACCAAAATGAAACAAAAACACAAAATTAATGCAATTTACTTACCAGACCCCCTATAGCGACGTCCAGGTCGTCAGTGAGGATTAAAACGATGTTTGGTTTACGGTGTGATTTGGCAAACACATCGTTACTCAGGTTGCTCCACAAAATGACGCAGATAAGGAAAGAAAGCAAAAACGTCGACCTACAGAAGCGATTTGAGACCATTTTCATAATTTAGTAATAAACTGCTAAAGATGTCTAAGACTTCCTTTGGTCATGGACCTTAGAAAAACGGTAAATGTTGCTAAAGAGTCCGCTGTGGAGGAAAAAAAAAAGCACAAACTCGGCTCTGTTTCTATCTGAGACACTTCCTGGTCATGTGCCGCTCATCTACGGAAGCCGTGTCAGCCGATTTAAAACTCGCTGCAGAACTAAGGTGAATAATTTATTTTATTTCTATGAATTTAGGTATTTTTTTGAACTGGCAAATTCTATATTAAAGTTTGCTTACCTTTATCAGTATTTTATTTTAACCCAGGATCTACTCCCAGGCTGAATCCAACCCAATTATTTAGTAAATGTACAGTTTAATGACACTTTACAAATAAATTTTTGTGATATAATGGGTGTCAGAATGTGATTATATCCCAATTTCTGTGGTGCGTTTTCTCAATAAAATATATTTTGAAATAATAAAGTATACCACTCTTGTTACTTTTAACTATATTTTATTTATTAAAACAGTAAAATCACTTATCTACGGTGGCCCGTAGGTGCAAAGCACACCTCAACGCCTTTTTCATATTGTTAAAATAAGTTTGTATTTTCTGAAATATCTATTTTCCCTTGAAAAGTCATTTTCATGTGTTTCCTTTTTTGTTGTTGTCTTTTATGAAATGTTGTTTTCTCTTTTGACGTGTTTTTCCTTTTGTTGGTGCTTTTTATTATTTCGTCATTGTGTTTTGTGAAATGATACATTTCTGTTTTGCTGTATTATTTTATTTTTTGTGAAATGATGTGCTTTTTCTTTTGTTGTTGCAGTTGTGTAGTTGTGTTTTGCACCTACAGGCCACCGTACTTCATCATGGCCATCATCTGCCATAAAAACAGAGAGATCAATATTAAAATATTGACTATTAAATCTCCAGACTTTTATTATGACAGTTGTTGTTATGATAGTTTTCCCCCCAAAGTGCTGTTCAAAGCTCCACTTAATAATTTATACACTATATTATCTTATTCTTAATTCTTAAAAAACAACTAACAACAACAAATTTAAGAAACACTTAACAAAAATGTTTGTGTTTCAAAATTTATTTAGTCATTGTATTGCAGTTAGCATATGAACAACCACCAATCATGTAATATATAACACATTTTTAGCTGTAGGCTAATTGTTTGGCTGTTTGATATTGCAAACACACACACACAGGTCAAATGTAAAACAAAATATAAAATAACAAGTCACATAAATGTTTGATTTTCCTATTTATTCTATGTTTAATAACTTACAGTTAAAACTTAAATGTCGTGCATCAGATTAGCTACTTTAAATGGACTGTAGCATTGTCCTCACAGGCGAAAGCGGATTGGTTGAGCCGTTTTCGGCTCTGCTCTGATTGGTCAAGCGACGAGCTCGGGGCGCCTGCTACACCTGTCGCGCGACCTGTGCAAAGTTTGACAGCCGTTAAGAAGTTTAGCGGAGTGGGCTGGCCCATTGTTCATTCAGGAGAGGGGGGGGCAGGGAAACCGAGTTCGGAACTTTCAGGAAGGAAACCAAAAGCTCTAGGAGGAAGATTTACCTTTTTGAGGAGACGAATGGAATGCTCCAGGAACTCTATCCTCCTCCAAACGTTGAAAGAAACTTTACAACTAGATTTGTTGTTTAATTAAATTACAATTCATGCACAGAAAGAAAATCACAGAGGTAAATAGTTCATTTTAGCCAGTTTGTCGCCACTGAAATAATGGCGTCGGAGCTGAAATTAAACGGGAATGAACTTTTGGAAGTTGACATATGCGACGCCGGCGTGTGCTCTGGAAACGAGAGCGGTGTTTTTGTCAACTTTTCCGCCTCCTTTCGGGATGATTTCTCCGGCTTTCAGCGGTGGACAAGCCCCGCCGAGTCACCAAATGACACATCATCACCTCCGGGAGAGCAGAAGGTCTGCAGCGAGCACAGGGCACCGCCTGGCATCGTTACTGCCACCCAAAGGACCAACACAGCCGGTGACAGTGACTCTGAATCCCAGGGAGATGGAGGTAAAGCTCCGAGAACTTCCATAGTGGACTGTTTACTGGTGGAGCTTTATGAGACGTACAGTGGAGGTAACAGGAGGAATGTGGACAGCTGGGACAGCTCCACCGAAGCCTCCGGATCTGATGCTTTCCTTGGCCGCAGTAACACTGGATCCAGCTTCCTACAGGAGCTCCAGGAGAAGCACACCAGGAGGCATCAGATGAACTACCTGGCCCAGAAAGGTGAGGGGCGTGTGGGGAGGTGTTGACAGACCCCTTATCTCCTTTTGCATAGAGACAACAGCTGGTCAAGATAAGTAAAGCCACTTATATTCATATTAAATCTCTAATTAGGCCTATTCAGTCTGAGCTACAGCAGCTCCCAGTGCGGATAAGAAACACTTATTAGGCAATTTTAAGGCACAGTGCCTTTAAAGAATATAATATAAATACAGACATTAAATGCAACATAGAAGAACCAATGCACACAACATGCACCAAATGATTCACACTGTAATTAAGTAAGTGTTGTTATTACATATGGAAATATCCCCCAGATTAAAACATTTCTGATACTTCATCCCAATCAGCTCTGCAACAAACATTTGCATTAGATCTACCTCGGTGTGTTTGAAAAGGTCACTTCAGGGGCAGTTGCAGGAATATAATTAATTGTCAACAGCGTAGTGGTTATCTGTTCCTCATCCGACTGGTTGTACAGTTAGTAAGTTGTAAGTTATCCTATGGGAGAGACAGTAAACAGAGGATGAAATTTAATAACACAAGCCAAGCAACTGACTTTAGTGACTATTAGTCATCAGTAGAGGTTAAACTGGCTGGAGAATAGACATGACATTTGGTTTTATGTACAGGTAGCAACAGTGTGCAGACATTTAAATGGACAAAGACACTCAGACGCAGGGTGATTAGTGTGTTGACAGCTAATTTCCTCAGTTTGTGTGCCCCCAGCGTTACCTCAGAGTCTTTGAAGGCATGTTACTGTGTGTGCCACACTGGTATTGTTTCCTCTGTTAAAGTGGAATCCTACAGTAAACACAGCCGGGCCTGTGAGTTCGCTGTTTGCTTTCTACACATGTGAGGCTCGGTCAAGTTAAACAATGCTGAGGGCCGTCACAGAGCAGGAAGAAGTGCTCTGATAACGAGTCAAGGAACGGTCGAAACATGTGACTTGTCTCTTCCAGTGTGTGCCAACGCTAGTCAGAGCTCCTGTAGCAAAGATATAAATGTGTTGATTGGCCAGAAGCAGTTTAAAAATGCTAAACCTGAAAATCCTTCTAATTTTAGGGGCTGTCTATTGCGCACTTTAGCCTTTGACCTCCTTATAGAATAAGGTTATTTTTATTATTGATATTATTGAAGTAGAAACTAATGGTAATTTTGTGATTAATTGAGAAATTATTTAGATTTGAAATTGTGGAAAAATCACAACATCCATGCATATTTTTTTTATTTTTAAGCCAGAAATTGTGTGAAATAAATGACATTTTAGACTGAAACTAAACTGCAGCGGAAAAATTATTTGTATTATCAATATTAAGTATTAAACAAATCAAATTTTATCACACCGTAGAGCGTAATTTGCTTCTGAACATCGATCTTTTTTTTTTTACCTATAATGAAAAATAACAAACTGTTGATGATTAATTATCTTTGCAGATTTACAGTATTAATTTTGCAAGTGTACTTTGTCTCCTTCAGCCAAAAACTAGATTTACTTCAGCCCGACAGGTTTTGTCTAAATGGAGGAGGATGTGTGTTTATGTGGGCCAGTGATCTGGTTTTCATTTTTTCTTTGCCTGAAGGTTGGAAAACAGACTAATGAGTGTGATAGTCTGATCGGTCAGTAAAGTGCAGGCATCACATGTTGGTCTAAACTATATCAAGTGCCCTTATTTAGAATACATCATATGTTGGACAGACCTCAATAAACTTTTCTCTCTGTGAAACAGATGTGGCCCAATTTGTCGTCCCATTTGCATACTTTTCAGATTCTTTACATTAGATGTAAAATGACTCCCTAAGGGAAAAGGAAAAATATCCTGGCAAAACGTCAGTAATAATTTGCAGTGGAAACCCAGATTAAACCTAAACATATCTGTGTTTTTTTGCTTTTTTTCAGCCCCTGAAGAGCTGCGCTCAATCATCCAGGAAGTCAGGTATCGTACGGGGCTGCAGTCAGCCAAGCTGATTCGTCAACTGAGGAGACGGGACCGTCTTTGCCACAAACTGCAGAAGAACTATGACATTGTCACAGCCTGCCTTCAGGCTGTGTCACAAAAGCGACGTAAGAATATACAGATTTTTCTTTTCGTTAATACTGAATAAAGCTGATCTCAAGAAAAATTATCTGCGCTACGTTCCAGGAGGGTTAGTTGTGTTTTACCCCTTAACGACCAACAAGAACTTGGTTCTTGTTCTGGGCTGGTGCTAGTGTTGGCTCAACTTGGGAACCTTCTAAGAACTAGTTTTCCACGGGCTAGAGAGCCACATCGTTACGTCATTATTTACATCTGCGTATGTCTCTGCCTTCACAGCAACTCAGCAAAGTCTGTACAAGTGTAGCTCATGACTTTAAGAGCCCACACTGGCATCTAGACAACACATACAGTATGTGCTGTTTTTTGTGATCGCTATTACATTGAATGCATTTTGATCATTGTTAAAACTGAATGTTAGCCTTTGCTAGCTTTAGCCAATAGAGGGCTAACTAACTATTGATCCCACTGCAGTTAAATGAATGGTGTATGATTTTTATCTTGTAGGTTGTGATAACCTAACCCCTGATGCAATTATTAGTTTTAGACCAGTATGAGCTGGTGCCAGTCTGAAAACAGTTTTCCTGTTTGAGAGTCAGTTCTTTGAAGAACTGAAACTAAGTGCTAGCTACGAGGCTGGGACTGGCTTGGTGGAAGAGGGGTATTAGAGGCCAGGAAATGTAGTGGAATGGCCACAAATACTGTATGTTTTAATGTTAATAGACCAAACATTTACGTATAATTGTGCTTGAAACTTTGTGAATCTCTTAGAATATTCCCTGTTTATGCATAAAAATCCACCAAACCACTAAGGATCAATTCAGTTCAATTTAATTTTAGTTTTATATAGTGCAAAATCACAACAGTGTCATCTTAAGGCACTTCACATAATAACATTACATAGTTGTTAAGAGAAACCCCAACAGATCCCCCCATGAGCAAGCACTCACCACAACAGTGGTGCGGAAAAAAACCCTTTAACGGAAGAAACTCCCAGCAGAACCTGGTCATGGTGGGCGGCCATCTGCCTCGGCCAGTTAGGGTAAGAGAAGAATGTGGTGATAATGAAGAGGCAACACGGAATGGAACAGCAAAGCAACGAGAACAGTGGAGAGAAACATAACAGAGAGAAAATATCAGCTTCTTCCAGCTTTGACTCTTATTTTCGTCCCATGGTGAGACGCACACAGCCCGTCTGCTTATGTGCTCGGAAGACGGAAGAGGGATAGAACAAAAACTACCAATGGTTAATGACAGCTGGAAACCTGACACTAATTAAAGGTTAGGGCATATAGATGTGTTTTAAGTTCACATTTGAAGACCTCGACTGAGGAAGACTGCCTGATGTCAGCGGGGAGGCTATTCCAGAGCAGGGGGCCCCGATACGAAAAGGCCCAGCCACCAGCCGAGTAAGAGCCAAGCCTTTTTAACCCTGGGGACAGACAGGAGCCCTGCACTCTGAGAGCAGAGAGCACGTGATGAAATATGAGGATTAAGAAGATCAGACAGGTGTGAAGACAATCGATGCGATCATTGATGGAGCTGTGAATTCTGAGCAGTGCAACCAAATTCTGCAGGAAGATGTCAGAGTAGCCAACCATGAAGTGAAGCTCAACTGAACGTGGATCATGCAGCAAAGCACTGACCCTAAACACACACAAAATGGCTCTATTCCAACTATCACAGGTCAAAATTTGGAAGTTATTTCAAAACAAAAATTACAGAAAAGCTAAGAAGGCGCTGTAAGGTTGTACACCACACAGGACTGTGGCCTAGTAGTTATATCACATGTAGTATGAAAATTAGTGTCTCATATTTACATAATAGAATGAATCTTAGGCCCAAAGCCAAAAGCGTCTGGGGAAATTACATGTTCATTTTCATATTCCAATCTCCCATCTCATCTACCGCCTCTAAAACGATCCAGTTGCATGCTCTGTTGTGTAATCGTTGTAATAAACTAGCTTACATGGTAGTTTTTCCAGGGAAGAGATTATGGACTAAACCTTAGTTTGGAATTATATATATATATGCATGCAAACTGAAAATCATGGCTACACTAATGAGTTGCAATCCGGGAGAATAAGAGCAGGACTCGGCCCATGATGTCAACTTTTATTTAAAATGTTTAGGAGCTGACCTCTCCTGAAGTACACATGGGATTATCACTACGTGGTTTACGTATCTCCAGGCTTCATTCCAGATATGAAGGAAAAATTAAGAAAAGTTAAACAGAAAACAAACATAATTTAATGTCTATATTGTGCTTTTACTTTCATTAACAGTTCTTTTTTTTATCAACATGCTGCTTGATGGCTCACAATGAGGTAGGATATCAAACCATATATTGGAATCTCAGTGCTGCTGTAGTGATGCAAGACATTTAGGAAACGGTATGAATGACCACACTTCATCATCAAGGACTCTGATAGCGTATTGTTGGGTAGTGATACAGTATATGGACATGATGCTGAATTCGAAAGCATTTTGCAGCCTTAAAAAGGACAAAAGTTTCATCTATGTGATGTGCTTGTAGCTATTTTTTTCTTTTAATATTTAATATGGTAAAGAAACGTTATTAGTTTAGGTTGTTATGGTTCTGAAGCCGAGACAAAGAGAGCGACACGTCGCAGTCGACATCTCCTGCGGTAGAACTTCGTGCATATTAATAACAGCTCCTGTCATTTTCGCGTTGTCTGACTTTAAGTTAAGAAAGTAACAACGTGAGCTGTGTGTCAGCTGCAGTTCTGGTGTGCTGTGTTCAGGGACAGGAGCAATTTTAAACTGATTTATTGAAAGGTTTATGATTAGCCTGAAGGTAGAATGACTACTCGTATATTTTCATCCAAGAAAACAAACAAACAAACAAAAACATAGATAGAGATAGATATATATCACTGGTTATGGAACATTAAACACTAAATTAGCCTTAGTTGTGACCGTCTCTGGATGTCTCTCTGTGTTGTCCAGCTTGTACCCTGCCTTTCTCTCAATGACCCATAACAAGCGGTTTAGATAATGGATGAATTATCACCAAGGCTGTTTGCATGTATTGATTCAGAATGTCGTCACGTCTGGATGTAGTTTCCACACAGGAACCATTTACTGTATGATCGAATCGTTGATGTGATGCATAATTTATCACATTGCCAATATCGCTTCTATGACTGCTTTCTGTTTTTTCGGTAGACGCTTGGATAAGTAGGTGACCTGAAGTGGATTAACGTGAGGCGTTATTGTGAAGTTTGCAGCATCACTTTGTTAATGGAAACATTTCAGTCTACTGTTCAAGTCATTTCACTGTTACCACAGGTAGAGCATTTATACTTATTATTTATTTGACCAAGATTGACATTGGTGTAATTTCCACAAAGAGTGGAGCTGCAGCAATTAATCTATTGATCAAACATCAGTTTTTTCATCAGTTTCATTTATTTGTAAGTTGAATATGTTTTATCTTAGGCTGTTCTGACACCAGAAGGTCTTGAGTCCTTTTTTACAATCAGTGTACTCAGAAAATGGTCAGTGCATTAATCTGTAATCAAACTGTTAACTTACAAGAAGAACAAATGCCGCATTTTTTATCTGGCAGTGAGGCTGTAATCAGTTAATAGGCAGTGGACGTCTTATAAGCACAACTGATTACCTGGATCAGACATGTTCACGTCAGGTGATTCCAACTCACTTTGTCTTCCCTTATTCCACCCTCATCTGAAACGTTATCGTCTAGCTTCTGATTGACTAAACACGCCTAAATAGCAGTAGGGAAAACAAGCTATTTTTTAATGTTAAATGTTAAAATTGACTCTTCCTGCCTCAACATTTCCCTGAA
>OMLM01007842.1:0-13492 GCA_900302695.1 Helostoma temminkii
GTCTGGGGGGGCACATCATACCAGACATTGTAACACAGAATCTTGCAGAAAGACAAAGCAGAGGGCTTCAGGCAGTGTGTTATTTCATGTATTGAATATATATATTATATGATCTGGAAAGTCCAGTTAGAGTGACAGAAAGTGGGAGGACCTTTAAGACAACACAACACAGCACAGTGTTTGTAATACTCACAAACAGAACTGTACAATATGAATTGTATTCTTGTAACTGTTTCCTCTACGGTTCTGAGCTAAACAAGCACAAATATGACATTAAAGTTACTAATCCAATCTGGACTGTGATCTTGTGTGTACATGATTGGCCAAAGAATCCACATCCTAGCTGGTTGTGTTGTGGTGCAGAAAATGTTGGAACAAATCAAACTTTTTCTGTGCAAAATTTAAAATCTGGGTGTTGAAGCATGGCATGTTGCCGGAGTGCAGCTCTGCCTCTGCTGACTGCTACAAGGTCATAACCCCTGCAGACTGTCTTTTGTCATTCTATTATCTTTATCTTTATGCTGGGAGCTACATTTTGAATGGAAACAAAACTTGACCTGAGACCAAACCCATGTATTCTGTGTAATTGTATATATATGTGTTTGCTTACATGCTGTGGCTTTTTGATGGAGTTAGATATCAGGTAGGTATTTTTTAAAAACTAAAAATTCTCTCAAATTTGATTTGAAATAATATAAAAGTAAGCAAATACTAAGGATTTTCTACACAGTGTTGTTTCACGTGTCTAATTTAATCATTAATTACCTGATCATTAATAATTGAATGAAAGGTTGGTTCAGGTCAGAAAGATTTTAAAGAAATTCTGCCTAAACTCACCACACTGGTTCAAGCCCTTTGAGGTGTGGGCTGAGGATCAGATCCTTAGTCTAGACTGATCAATAGTTGTAGCCGTCTGCCCACCTTTATCCCCTTCTTGACTATCTCCAAAGTGTTTGCTTAACAAACACTTAGGTTCCCAACAGAGCTGTCCTCAGGTCAACTTGGAACACTGGTAGTGTTTGCAGAGGACCTCAGCACTACTTGATATTCTCTCTTTGTATCTCCAGCCTCTATCTTTTCTACCTCTAAGAAATCAATTTAAAAAAGCGGTTGGGAATACAACTTTGCCACTTTGCCAGATCGTTTTATGTGCCTTTGAGGCTCTCACAGGAGACCTTCTGAGACACAACTCTGCAAACAGATATCAAAGCATGCATTCGAGTAACCAGGTTACCAGGTGGCTTTCTCGAGTAAGGTTATTTCTAAACTGTCATGTAAATGGGAAGCCCGGTTTCCGTGATTTGGGTAGGGGATTAGAGATTTCTGCGCTATGTATACGTGTACATACCAAGGCTGCCTTGTTTGTAAATCAAGTCCAGCCTAACTCTGACTAAAACTGAAACCAAAACAAATTATCACATAGGCATCTAAAGAAATTGGACGGCTCCACCAACTAACAACAACAACAGCAAAAAAAACCAAAAAACTCAGGAACAAGTCAGGGAGCATTCCCTTCTGTCTCTATAGAGTTAAAATCCATGAACCATGCTTCCAAGTAAGCCAGCAAGTTCCCAAATTATTTCGAAAAACCTGCTTTCTCTGTGTAACTTGCTCATAAACGGAGTCAATGAACAAAACTACTATTCCCAACTGTGACATACCCATGTACACATACTCAAACCGAGAGATTAAACAGTAAAGGAGAGGACAGTGCAGAAGTTATCCCTTTTACTGAATGAAGTCCTAACCTTGTAACTACTGGGTTCTTGTAACCTTTGGAACTCATCATCACCATACTGTCGGTGTTCATCACACAGCTTTTGAGAAACTGCGCTGTCTCTGTTTTCTCACTTTTCATTTCTGAGCCAGCCACAACTGTGCCGCCCTTTCGATAGGGAGACAGAAAAACATTCACAGGTCTGTTGAAACTCCTCCAGCTTCCATCCTTCCATTGCTCTCTCTCTCTCCCCATCTGTCCCTCATCCCTCCATCCCCTGTCACTGCTTTCTCATAGTGATGAAGCTCATTAGTGGGCTGTCTCTGTCAGGTAGAGAGGGGTGGGAGCTCACCGCTGTGTTTATATTTAGATACTGGTATACTGCAGGTATGATGTGGTGATTTTTAATGAGGTGTGGAGCAGAGTCTGTATCCTGTCAGTCACACACAGAGAGGAAGAAGTAGCCACCTAATGCAGTGTTAGTTCTGCAGTCGGTTTTGTCTGTAATTTTCTCTGTTTGACTGATCAACTCACAACATCTTCCTAATAATTAAATCAGACAGGCCTGCTGTTTTTCTACTAACAGCTGTCAGCTTGCGGATATCCTTTGCATGAGTCATCCTTTAGTTTGCACTGTATGTGTTTAATTTCTTAAGATATTTCGGGATACCACAAATGGCTCCTCTCATTTTGTTTACTTTTGTGCTTATGCAGCCAAAAACAGCTGATTGCATTATTTACACACCCCGAATCCTAATATCTCTGAAAAGAATCAGGACAACTTGCAGCTTTTGGTTTAACAAAGTTGGCAGAAGAGCCGTGGTGTGATTTAGGATTTGACCGAATGTGGCTGTGTGTAATTATGTCATTAATTTTAGTCATTTCACTGTGGTGTCAAGAAACCACAGATGTTTGAGCACAGACAATTACACACACACACACACACACACACACACACACACACACACACACACACACACATACACAAACACACCTCACTTCTGCCTAGTCTTCTAGAGTCCAGTGTCCAAAATTAATTGTTAATGATTTTGTTTCATGATCTTATGATGCCAAATAATAATGTCTTTCTTGTTCTTAAATAAGTCTCCAATAAGTGATGACATCATCTCTCTCCTGAGTGCTCCAAACTAAAACAGCTCTAACTCACAAATGACAAATTCCTGTTGTTCCTGTCTTCAGTGTGATCGTGACCTCATTTAGTCGGGAAGGATGTCAGTAGTTTAATCAGTTATGAAATCACCCAAAGTGACAGATAAATTATGATGTCTCTTCTCTTTTCAGAGCATAGTGGCCAAATACGGCTCTCAGTTTCGCGGGAACTCGCAGCATGATGCCCTTGAGTTCCTCCTCTGGCTTTTGGACAGAGTTCATGAAGATGCCAATAACAGCCCCAACAATAACAGCAACAGTAGCAGCAGCAGCAAGACCAAAGCCAACACCAAGGTGAGTCCACAACACTGGGTTGTATTGCTGCCGTTAAAATGATAAGTGTGATCAGTGATTAACGTCAAGGATTTCTTAAATGCTGGTATTGCTGTTGTTAGCTTGTAGTGATATTTTAATATGACTTTATTATGACACCTGACTTAATGTTTGGGTTTGAGAGTTGTCATTGCTTGAAGCTCGTCCTTCACGCTCTCCCACTCTCTGTCACACTATCACAATAACAAATTGGTCTAAAGACAGTTTTTTCCTGAGCAAATGTTCTTGACAACTGGACAAACTTGATTTGCTCAACAAAATGGTGCAGTCAATAAACTATAATTTGTAATGAAGCAAGATATTTTTTTTCCATTATGCCTTATAGTGTAGTGATTAACAGCAGTATTAGTATAACCTCATAGCAATGCTAAATCACCTTAGAGTGTGAACTCGAAATGAGCACCATAGTTCACTGTTGAGTTTGTCTCAAGTGTTTTTCAGCTTAATTTTGATAGGTGGAAATATATTGATCTCTGTCTGCTAACAATAGCCGACTTTCTGCTTAAGTGACCTCCCGTCATGGTGGAGCCAATTCAGCATTGATATTCTTCCCCCTGCTTATTAAATGTGAGCAAGTCACAGGGACAATTTGACTGAGTCATTGAGCTGTCCCGGGCAAGCTACTCTGTTGAATATCTTTGATTTTCTTTGTGACATACATAATAATAACTTCTGAGAGGTGTAATCAGTTGTAGAACTCAGAACTCAGACAGAAACAAATATATCTCAGACAGAGATAAATATAAGTTATAATAATAGATGGTTTTGATTTTGTAATTAAGTTTGAAAGAATACTTCTATAATCATCTAGTAATTATAATAGTATATTACATTTGCATGTGCCTCATAGAGTTTACAAGTTATGTCTCCACATGCTCGAATGTTTTTGGAAATTCCCAAGTTCTGTTTGGTATTTTTCTATGTAGCTCAAATGATTTTTTTCCTTAAAATAGAAATGTGCTGTTTTGTGTGAAGCTCTATCTGGCACTTTCATGTTGCACAAAAACCTGTGAAATTTCAGTTCATATGAGTGCCAGACAATAGATGTCATCACGATCCACAATTGCTTCAGTTAGATGGAAGAAGAACTGAGAATGTTTAATGAGTGTAGTATATCAGTGCAGTTTAAGATACAGTTAAATGTATTGAGCTCACTGAAACTCACTGTTGTGAAATGAGCACAGACCAGTTTTCTTATTTCTAGTAAACAAAATTGCTTTAAACATGTTCACACAGAGTGTTTTCAGTGAAGTAGCCCAACTATGCCATTGACCCCAAATGCCCCAGAATGAAACTACTACTGATAATGTGGTTCTGCAGTTTAAATGAACCCAACTGGGCCTTGGTGTGTGCGGTGACTGTTTTCCTGTGAGATGTAAAAGGAGAATCTGTTGGAGTGGCTGACAGCTGTCCTATACACCCCTCCTTGTCGTCTCTGTGTCTGATGTGGGATGTTCACCTTGCAAGCCCTCACTTGGAAATGAGCCAGGGCAGGATGTGACACAGTGAAGGGAATGAAGGACAGACACGCTGTGACAACTCAAATCCACCTGTGATTACTGTCTTCTATCTGTAGCAGAGAACGAGTTCTCCAGTACTTATATGCATGTATTCCATCCACCTTTGGATTAGTCATTTAAATGTACGTGACCTACGTGTACAGTAGGGGTGTGTTTGTGTGTGTGTGTGTGTGTGTGTGGATGTTACAATATTAAATACTGATGCTGGTTCTGCCTCTATGGGCCTTACTGGGCTGTCAGCTGATGACCCTTCAGTCCTGTTAGTACATGTTGTGGACTGAATTGTCACTGTGCTGCCACCCAACGCTCAGCTGCCCCTCTCTAACAACACCACTAATAGAGGGAGCCTTTATGCCACATAAAGAGCTTAGGGCTGTGGAGCTCATTAGGCTGCCAGTGAATCATGCTATCATAAAGCTGGCTTTCCTCTGCTTCTGCTACGAGACAGCAAAGAGGCAGGCTTTTTCACACCAGGATTTTCTGAAATGAAATGCTTGTCCCGCTTCCTGTAAATTGATTTCACTCATGTAGCTCAGTGTGCTCATGCTTATACTACTGAAAATGCTGGAACTCCAGTTTTGGATATTGCATGCTTCTCTGTAGTTTAGCATTTTCATATAACAGATATTCCTATGACATGGGTCTACGCAACGCATGTTGTCACTGTTACCAGAGAATCCAATGTGGTTCCATACAGTGACCAAACCAAACCACTGAACTGCAATCACAAAAACTTTATTACAGTTAAGTGTGAGTCTAACCCTGGAAGATGAACAGGGAGTGAAAGAAGACTATAGACACTCGTGTTTTGTTGGGGGAGCAGAAGGACACACACAAAGTAAGATGAAGCGGTGGCTGAGCTGAGTAGAAGGAGACAGGAAAGTGACTTTGATTGCTCTTCTGTCGCTGGAGCTACAGTAGGATCATACAGGTCACGCTGAGAGGACAGAAATTTTACAGTGTCAACATTGTCCCTAGCAATTTCACAGACATTTAGTGAATGGCACCTTGGCCTGCCATTCATCAATACTCTTCTCCCAACCCGTCTACTATATATATATATAGTCTTCACTGGTCCTTATGCAAAGATCTGCTCACTTCGTATATGATTTTGCACCCACTAAACAACAAAACAAGACATTTTCCTTACTGAGATAAATTTTGTCAAACTCACTCTGTTTTATGATGTGTAATTTATACCACTGCATTGTAGCTTTTACACTTTTTCTTGTAACCTGTGCTTTACCTGCCTCTGTCTCATTTTGAAATGTTGTGAAATTGTAATGGTCTTATTTTTATTCCCATCGTCATAGAGTTATACTTTGAAGATGTGTTGAAATTCTGAGGGAACAGTTATAGTAAGTTCCTCTAAAAGGAAATACACTTTCATATTTGTGTTTATTCTTTTTTGCTCAGCTATATATAGCTATATATTGATGTGCTTTTTGAATCCAAATCATATGGTGTTGTTTTCCTGGTGAAGACAGACACATCTCACTCGACTTAGAATAACTTGTCCTGGTAGTAACTGGATGATGTGAGGTATAAAAGGGGACCTGTATGAAGTCACACAGTTGTTTAAGATGTGCTGGAGACATATTCCTCTTTTGAATTGCAAATCCACTTTCAAAGGATGTTTATACAGTATGGACATTGCATGTGAATTGATTTAAAATTATTCATAGATATTTATGAATTGATATGTGTCTGTTTAGGTGGTTTCCTTTCCTTTTCCTTTTACAGTACACACATGTTATGCAAACAAGACACTATAAATTATTCTGCATGTGAGTGTGAGCATAGATGCGACTGTCTATACTGTGGCAGACTGATGACCAGTTCAGGCTGCACCCTGGCTCTCACACAATGCATGCTGGGTTGGGTTCAGCCTTCTTGTGAAACAAAAAAGGATAAACGATTTAGTGAATGGATGGAGGGGTGGATTTATTGATTTATTAAATTCCCATTTGCTGGACTCAGGGGGACACAGGGTGCCTTCACATAGTCTAATATCTATGTAAATGCAGGTTACAACATTAGAAACAATGTAATGCTGTCACATACAAGTACATCACTGGCACAAGCTAATGTTGGAGTATATTATGCAATGTACATACATTTGGAAAGCAGATTTGTGTTTTAGTATGGCATACAATAGGGCCCAATAGTGTTACAAACCCTGTCTGTGCAACACACCTGCTGTAAAAACAGTGAGACCAGTCCAACAGCATCACCCAAGTAACATTACGTAACACAAGACTGTGAACACACACAAAGGCAGCTCAACAATGTTAATCCTCCTCCCAGTGAGACCTCGCTAAACTTGCTTCGTTTTGCTTCATTGGCACCACATCAGCAGCATTCCATAGCGGCTATTGGAAGACCACAGTCAGGTTGTGGTTTTGTGCATCATGAGATTTAAAATCACTGTGAGTGATACACAGTTTTGCACACATTTTAAATAAATAATAAAAAGCATATGCAGGAAAGGTTATATTAGTGTTTTCTTTACTGACTCAATTTTGTCTTTTAGCAAGTGTTAGTGAAGAGAAAAGAATCGTGTACAAGAGTTTTTTTTTTACCTACTAGTTGCAGTGCAGAACAGAGCTGCTGCTGTCTATGAGCCACGGCAGATTACATGATATTAAAGGTCAAAATCAGGCTCCGAACTTGTGCATCACATTCTCCCCTAAGGACTCAAAATCTGAGGAAGACTGGCCTAACTATCCTGATATCTGGTGAGAAAAACGGCTCAAACCAAACAAATTCACATTTTATATTTATATTTTATATTCATACAGTATATTTCACATTGTTCTTTGATTGAGAACAGTTACATTTTGTGCCAAGTCCTACATGAGTGGGATTAAAAGCAAGTGCATTTAAAAACTCATCTGTTTCCCTATATGGACAGTAGTGGGATAGGTGGTTTGCCAATGCAAGACCAGTGCCAAAGCATTATGTATGCATTATTCCATTTTAAATGTCAATAGTGGTTGGCCTTTCTGTCCCAGGAGGATTGACTGTGGCAGGTGGAGGAGAAAAATCCCTTGGCCCTGGAGGCAACTGCATAGACTTTAAAATCGGGTCAGTCAATGCAATAAAGCAAGTGAGCCCTCTTATCAACATGGGCAGAAAAAGTGAGTTTGATAGCTCTCCATGCAATGTTGATTCATGCTCTCTAGCGGGGCAGAGAGCAGATGTTGTTCAATGAGAGGAATCAGCTGACAGGTGACAGGAAGAAGTTGATGGGTCCTTGATCTAGTGTAAAAGGGGCATCGATGCACTGAGATCACATCCACCTCCTTGGTTTTAGACGTGAGTGTGTAGCATAGTGACATTACACAGAGAGACACTTCTCCATATGCAGGTGGTGAGGAGGACTAACTACCTGTAGCCAGGCTAGTCATAGTCGTCCAGAGCTTATTCTTTATTTTTGTTGAAATTTTAGTTTACTTCTCTCCTGCATTTTTTTTAGCATTGTTCTCAATTTAGTTCAATAAGAGCATATTTGTGAAGAAAATGTAACCTCTTGGAGCTAACAAGCTTAGTAATGATCAGCTTGTTAGGTTGTTAACTTAGCTCAGTTGCTAACGGGATAAACAAATCTTAAGACGTGACAGTTCTATTAAGACAAATAGATTTTACCTAAAACATTGTTTTAAATGTTTTAAATCCTACTCCAGGTTGATACTATAGTTACACATTGAGTGAAATGAAATAAAACATCAATCCTCCTTTGCTTTGATATGTTGTGAATGGAAGTTTTCAGTCAAGCTGAGAACAGACAAAAATGTCAAGATATTGTGTTGTTTTGGTGAGATGTCAGCAATTGTCACACCTGAATCTCCTTTTCATTCATAAGTATTTGTTGTGTTAGACCATTATTAGATTGATACCGTTTAGACTGGTCTTGGCCTAGTATAGCCTTTTTACAGGTGTCTTGTCTGGCTGCACCAGAGAATGACTGATGGACAGGAAGAATGACCTCCAGATAACATTTACTGCCCTCCCTCTGGTGTTTGTGCTTGCTCGCAATCTCACATGTTACATCAAAAGAGCATAACCCTTGCCACAGTCATCACCTCACACTTCACCTCGACCAGCAAGCCGATTTTAACTCCAAGTGACATTTCTGAGATGCCAGAAATTCCTCCTGGCAGAGAGGGGGAAGCGATGTTTCTTAAAAGAGACATCCTGAAGTTTTTTGTGACAAGTCTTTCTTTTTGATGCGTTTCTCAAAAGGGTTACTGTTGCAGAAATGTGTGAAAATGGTTGATGTTAGAAAATAAATCATGAAACTTGTTGTTAAGATAAGTTTGGTTCACTAGTTAAGCACTTTGCAACACCAGTACTCATATCAGTGCTTATTAAAAGACTTAAGGCATATAATGTCAATGTCAGGAGCATTTCAGAGAATTTCTGTATTTTATCAGTGTGACAGGGTGGACAGGGTCAGATAATCCCCTATGCTATCCTAACACTTTAATAGGATTAACACAGGTGGCAGGAGAAAGAAACTTTTGATGGAAATCTCAGCTTTTTGAAATATTTCTCAACATATATTTCTGTCTTCTCTTCCTTGCCACAGCTTCATTCATAATTCAGTTTCCCTGTTCAAGTGTCTTTTTTTAAGCCTCTTTCCTGACGTAATGTCTCGATCTATCAGCTAGTGCGGGATGAATGACTGAGCAGGCCCTCTCATCCACTGTCACGCTCCCTCCACATCAACTCTCTGCAACTCTGTTAGACTTTTTGCAGAGTATAGTGTTCATGGTTTAGTTTGGCTTGTGTTGTTATACCTATTGAGCTCCAAAGGTTGCAGATTCTGCATTTTTTGCCTTGCGATGAAGTTGTTCTTTGAGCTCGTTGACAGCTCTTTGGTAGGCTGTGGTGTTATGTCTGAATTAATGCGTCTGCATTGATGCTCCAGCTCACTTAGGAACTTCAGAAGTGAGACATCCTTCCACTGTCTAATGTTGATTTATGCCCACATTCATTTCTCTCTCACTGTGTCATTTCTTTAGGAATTCACTGGTTTAAAAAGTGAATGTAAAAGATATAAAGTGACTGAGTGTCAGCGGGAGAAAGAGGGTTGGCTGTTTTTCAGCATGCAAATACACATCCAGTTGCAAGTATTCACTACAGCATAGTAGTGCTCTGTCTTTTCCCTGAATCTCACTTGGGCAACATCTGTTAGAATACAACAGCATGGGGAGTACACAGAGAGGAAGTGAAGAAGGAAGAAAGGCCAGAGGACACTATTATACTGTATGTATTTCCATGGTTCTGTGCCAGCAACAGCTGTGGCTCGAGGCATTGTGTTTTCAGGGTGTCTACTGTATATGAACATCCCCTTCTTGTCAACAAAATATCTCAGGAACTCCTTGAGGGAATTTCATTACATCTGGCACAAATGTCCAGTTGGACACATGGATGAACCAATTAGAAAATGAGTCTAAATAGACATGCATGTAAACTGCAACTTGACTGGTTGGCAAAGGATTCAGCCATGAGGCGGTAATTGTAGTCAAGTAGTTGAGGGAGCTTGGTGTTTTCTCTGAGATGTTGTGAGGAGTGAGAACCTGCAGGGACATAAAGTTACAAAATCTTTGTATTTCAGTATCCTCTGTGGGTGTGTTCGAACACTGTCTGCTTCAAAGGAGAGCAAACCTGAAACATTACAATTGTCAACTGCCAATTTCTGCTACTAGGCTTGTACAGTCAATTCCTACAGGAGCTCAGTTATCACAAGAGATGTATTTCTAGAAACAAAAACAACAGTACTGATTTCAGTACGTTCAAGAACAAACATGCAACAAACAAGTAAATCTATCCCTCCATCCATCCATCCATCCTTCTATCCATAGTGTGTCCTTATGCAACAGCTTCTCTGGCCTTGAGACTGAAACAGCTTGTTTGAGCTCTTTCCTCACCCAACTCTGTTCTGATTGGCCAGCTTCTGGGGAGCAGGACTATGTTCAGCTGTAGAGACTAAACACCAGCAGCTTTCTACTAACAAAGTTAGCTGGTTATTGTGACTGTTTAGCTGAGCAGGTTCCCTCTAGCATTAGCTGCTCTGAAGAAATGCAGTGAACTGTTTCTGGCCTGTAACTGGAAAAGTAAATAAGATAAATTTTCCCTCTCAACAGAAAAAACACTTTCTGCAAGACATGTCGACACAGGCATTCAGGCTGGTGCTGGCCACCTTACTGATGACTGCAGAAAGTGGCTATTGCTACTGCTGCTGCCTGGTTCTGCGAGTGAAGCGGCTAGTGCTGGTTCGGGTGTTTGTTCGCTACCAGCCAGAAATCATGCGTAACATTTTTGTGCATGGTACTAGGTAACACAGAGGGAAGTAAAAACCAGAATAGTTAGACCTTCTGAGCTGGGGAATCTGCAGAAGGAACCCCCCCAATTACCTACCTAGCTGTGTAACACCCTTATTTGGTTATGAGGTTATGAAAAATTAAAAAGTCTCAGGGGGCAAAGCAGTCACATAGAGGTAAAGAGAGAGACACTGAAGAGATCCATAAGTGGCAGATACATTAACCCATCTATTGATTAATGCTTGGGAGATGGCTGCAAGTACATCTGACTGACTTCTGCACTTCCTTCACATCATCCTGATGTCCTGTCTGCATTTATGTGTGCATGCATGACGGCAGACCGAAGAGTTCAGACTGAGCTTTGCAAACCTGCATGTTTGACAGAGCGGAGGTGTGTTTTCATGTTTGTCCATACTTTCAGATCCCCTGGCAGTTTATACAAACAAGTGCACGTGCTTAACTAAAGCACAGTAACTCACCTCACTCACTGCCACCAATTTGCCGGTGGGCATTTACTTTTTACATTTACGTTTATTTTAATGGATTCTACTATGTGAATGGAATATTCACAGTATTTCTTAGGAATCATTTAATTAAATACATTAATAATTTAAAGAATGTCCTTGAAAATAGTTGAAATAATTCAAGAGCATCTGAAAGATAAACTTCTGTCCATACGGACAGACAGAGAGGTATGTGTGTGTGCATGTGTGAAGGGGGTGGGGGTTCCTATCAATGAAGATTTGAGTGAATCGAGGACCATGGGAAGTTAATGAAAGCTGAAGTACTATTAATACTGCAAAATTCAGCTCTTACATTCTGAGCATGAATCAGCTTTTACAGAAAGAGCTCTGCACGAATTTTGAATTCAATGCCCGTCACATTCCATAATTTGATATCCTTTTTATTATAACTGCATTTCAAGAGGTGCAAGCAAATTCTAGCTCTCCCAGTGGATTAGACAACAGTGTATTCCATATTATGTGAACACTAAGGCTGAATAGTTAAATGATCTCCATAATTCATGAAAATAAAGCTCTTATAATAACAATGATAAACTGTTTGGTAAATTTCAGTTAGTTTAGTAACAGCTGACAGTGCATATTCACTGTAGCAGTGCATTATGTGTAACCTGACTGTACACACTGCAGCACTGTAGCTATAGATGGAATACGTCTGGATTGGTGCTGATGATTGTGATTGTACAACTTCAGTTGTACACATTATAGTTAAACACTATAAGAATCATTCATTAGGTCTCAGCAGAATGGCAGAGACCTGCACCTGAATGTGTACTGTTGGTCATGGTGATGCTGGAGCTGATCCAAACTGTCCGGATAAAAAGTGGGGTACAGTCTGGACAGGTCGCTGCAGTCTGGTATACAGAACCCTAGGCCAGATTTTATGCTTACAGTATTCTGACTTTAATGTTGGAATTTGGATTTTTTTTATCTCATTGCACTAAAATGCTGTTTTACTGTTCAACTGTTTTGGCAAAATCACTGTTGGTTGTAAATCTGCATAGCAGATTTTAGATCTACTGCATGAAAAGTGTCAAATTAGCTCTGTTGGGGTCAGGTTTGAGATTTCACATTGTTACAGTTCCCCCCTCCGACCGGCTGAGGCAGTGTCCCTGGAAGTCTTTGTATTTTGGTTGCCTTGTTTTGTTTTTTCACTCACTTCCAGGGGCATGTCTCGGCTGGCCGGAGTGAATTCAGGTGTGTGTTTTTAGCAGCTGTTTTGGGTTAGTTAATCACTGTGTCTGCTATTTAAGTTGATCTGTTTTCGTTAGTCCTTTGCTAGTGTGTCACATGTCTGCCTCGTTTGTTCCTCGTTCCTGCCACTTACCTTTTCCCCGACCTCTAGCTTTTTCTTCACGCGTAGTAAGTACTCCTCAGTGTAGTTAGTTCGTTAGTCCCAGCCTTGTGCTGCGCTTTTTGTTTATCTAGTTAGTTAGTTCCAGCTCTGTGCTGTGGTTTTTGTTTTGTTTTCTATCTAGTTAGTTCCAGCCTGGTGCTGTGTGTTTTGTTTTGTCTAGTTAGTTCCAGCTCTGTGCTGTGATCTTTGTTTGATTTGTTTATCAGTCAGTTAGTTCCAGCCTTGCGCTGCGTTTTGTTTTACTACAGTAGTTTGCCTGCCTTTTGCAGTGTGCCCTGTTTTCCTCGTTAGTTTTGAGAGTCTTTGTTTGTTCCTGCAGTGCATTGCAGTCTGTTCTGTTTGTTTTGCTTTTTGATTTCATTTTGTTAATAAATTGCACGGGTTGTTAGAACTCCGAACTCGTTGTGTTCTTGCTTTTGGATCCGCCAGTTAGCCTGTTTGTAACACACATGGATTTAGCAGTGATTAATGTGGAGAAGCTTGGTGATTATTAGTCGCTCACACTGTCATCAGTTTGACAGGCAGGCAGCGACAATGGCCGGTCT